>ONZK01002529.1:24079-44294 GCA_900322385.1 Pharnaceum exiguum | reverse complement strand
AAACCATTACAAAAAGAAGCAAACAAACAAGAACAGTGAAATCTCAGCCTTGTGTTTGTACTCGACTAGGCAAAGAAGACAGTTTACAGACTTTACACAGACTAAACTAATATGCATAACTTTTATATACCAATCACTATGGAGCCTCAACTCAAGGAAACCACAGAAAACAAAGTAATCAGGTCACTCCGTGAGCCAGATAAATAAATGTATAATAAGTTAAAAACAAGCTCGTGTTTTCCTATCATGTAACACACAGTCATGGTTCATATCAGAGATCTACTAAGCATAGAGCAGTCACAGTGACATTTTGGGGTTGAGAAGCTTAAATGTCCTGAACAGAAGGGCAATCAATAAGAAAAAACCCGCAGTCCACGTTAACAAGGCAAAAATGTTTACAACTACATCCATAAACATATGTGACAGGGGAAAAGCATAAAACCCAACAAGTTAATATAGATATAGATACTAATCATAAAGAACCAGATCTAGACAGATTGATTAAAGGACAATACCCGACGCCTGAATCGCTGTGGTGGCTCACGGATCCTTCTCTTCTCGCGGGAACGAACCCTGACGACATGGGCGTGGATGGCACAGGAAACACAGTACTGCATCTTGATGTACAGCTTAGGAAGAACGTATCCTACAACAAAATATATATCAAATGAGTAAAACAGGCAAGCAGTTTGGACATCCAAACAGAAGAAAGACAGTGTTACTCAGAAAACTAACCCTCATTGACACAGGCTTCCTGAACATCCCTGACAGCAGCTTGCTCAACAATGTTCCTCACAAGAAATCTCTTGATAGCCTTGTCCTATAACAGGAACAAAAAGAGACAATTTTAATCAGAAATTCAGCATCATGAACTTGCCACATGAGAAAACACATTTCACATTCTGAGATTTTGTAACTGTCCATCGAATCAATCCAACCAAGAAAAAAATATTATAATTCACAATATCACATAATTCAAAGGGCATACGACAATAACGACATACATCTATTACCTAGAATGCTCCAACGACAATAACGACATACATAATTCAAAGGGCATACGACAATAACTATCACCGTAATCTACATCTCTACCCTCATATTTTTTTGGGGTGGGGAGGTGATATCTTCACAATAACAGGATCACAATAATAATGTTTTTTGCTTAGAATGCTACAACATCACATATCAACAAAGATACAACTGCCACAGGAATCTACAACTACCATCATTTTTTTTCGGGAAAAAAGGTGACATCTTTACAATAACAAGATCACAAAGACGCCCCTTCACCGCAATCTACAACTCTCCCTTCACTTCTTAGGGAGAGAAAAAAGACACCATTTTTAAAAGACCCAAGATCTCAATGATGTTTTTTTGCCAAAAGAGTTCCCTTTTCATATTTCAAAGAAACGATTTTTTTTCTTCTCAACAACATCACAATGAAATTCTAAAAAAAGATCACAATCATCTGCAGTGATTCACAATCCCAATTCAGTTATCCACATCAACTACACAACAATGTATAAATTCCATTATTCCAATAATACCCTTAAGTTTTTATTCATAGTCTTCTAGACCCACTTCTATAATCCATCAAGTGGAGGGTATTCTAGTAAATGGTAACTTAAATATAAATTATTTTCTCATTTTTATACATGGGCTAATGTCTTTTTTTCTAATACAAGTATATAAGGCAATAAATAACAACACAGAAAAAAGTAACATGCATTAACATAGGGATTTTAAACTTCATCTAACAATACATAGACATAATAAAAATGCAAAAATGTAACATAACAAATGCATGAATGAAGAAAAAAGAAAAGGAGAAAAGAGAAATGAAACCTCACCTTAGGGCAACACTTGCCACAGTTAGAGCAACGAATGAAGGCGACGTGGCCACGCCCATGCTTGTTCCTTCCACCATTTCTCCTCTTGAACGTCTGTTTTCATAACCACAAACACACAAACAAAAAGGAAAAAAGAAACAAACTTTTCAGCAAAAGAAATGAAATGAGCAGAAGAGGATGTTCATCAAAAGCAGAAAATAAAAGAAACCCAGATGAGATTAGATGAGATTAAAGGGAAGGGAAGAGATCACAAACCATGGTTGTTGTTCTCTGGAGGGTGAGTGATCTGCGGAAACTCTCTAACGGCGCAAAGGGTTTGGTGTGGCTATGTTTATGTGTGTTCTTGTAGGGTTTTTTAAGTATGCAAGCGGAGAAATGATGTGTTGAGGTCTTCAGGAGTGTTAAGTTTTTCTTTTTTGGGCCGGGAAGAGGGGATTGGGTTTGTATTGGGCTGTAAGGTTCGGTATTGGGTAATACTCCTAATGATGTACTCGATGGACTGCTGTATCTTAGGTCCGATTTTTCTACGCATGTTATTTACAACTTTATTCAGTTCAGTTCAGTTCAATTTAATTTAGGTTTACACGGTTCAGGTCGTAACTTGCGAGATTAAGAAGATTTAATCACGATATCCATTCGTAGTTATTATATGTCGTTGGAAGCGTCCCACCATATAGTTTCATAAACGTATAATATTGGTAGAAAAATATTGGTGGGGTTTCGATACTCGATGGAGAGTAAAAAAAAAATTGAACAAAAAACTTCAGTTTATTCTAGTTCAGTTCAACTGTAAAGATAAGTCAAAGTTGTATTGATATTGAGCTCTTGGGAGTTATACGAGAAAAAATTTTAAAAATGAAATTTGACGTTGTGGGTACCCGAAGTTTACCATATTGTACGGTTCGGCACATGTATTATTCAATATAGTTTTTTGGAAACTTGAGGTTTACCCCATTACCACTTTAGCTTTAACCGTTAAATACCCAGGTTAAACAACCTTTATACGTTTTCTTATTTTCTATATGAATGGCTCATATAACTGTAAGAGAATTAATGGTATGATATTAGGTAGGCTTGGGATCGTTGTCAACGTTTTAACTGCGGATGTGAGAGAAAGTTCTTTCGACAATAGTTGGGTCATAGGTGAGTTAGATAGTAGTGATTTTTGAGTCTAATTTGGAAAATACTTTCACTCACAATAAATTTTTAAATTATATTAAACGTTCTAGAAAACTAAAAGTACTACAAGCACTTTCCAAACACAGTCGTTATCCGTGTATGATTCATTTGGAATTGAGGTGAAAATATTCTAAAAGCCTTACAGAAAAAATTTAAATCAAAATTCGTAAAAAATTATAACATTTTATCAACATTGAATTAAAAATGAGTGGAGTGAACTAAAATTGAAAAGATAAAGGGAAAGAAAACGTTGTTAATGTATGCTTCAAATAGGTCACAATTTGTTGGATATTATATGTGAGCTTAATAGGTATTCTTAACTAGTCAATGTTAAATATTGTTATCATGTTATGGAGTATATGCTATCTAACTTTGCCTTTTCATTTGTTATATATATTTCAATTGTCAAACGAGACCTAGGACCTTAATGTAATGGACGAACTAGTGAAGTGGTGATACTAGTCTTAAAGGAGTCGCTGAACTATGAGACATAGGGTCAAAAAGAACGATTGTGTGTCCTAAAGTGTCCAACATTCACCTATCCTTACCCTATGTGTTTTGCCACTAAAGGTAAGAAAACCTCCTAGTCTAAATTCCATTTAGACGGTGATTATCCCTCATCATTTCGTGCCCACGTATTGCCTTGTATCTCAAACCAAGAATCTATCAATTATCATCATAATTAGTTAATCACCAATGTTATTCTTCACAAAAATTGTTGCTATCATTTTATGAGTAGTAAATTACAACAAGCGATCCGTTGCTATCTTATTCTTCTTTTTTTAGGTCTATATGGAGGCTTTGAGGTCATTGAAAATCGAGATCACAACCTTAAGGGTTACGTTGAAATTATACTCTTTACCACTGGTGCAACTCTCTCCTTTCGGTCTATTGTTATCTTTAATGCATGGTACCAAGGTAGTGTGGAACTAAATAGTCATTTTTCACACTTGACTCATTATGCCAAGGTGGTATTACCGGATCGGATTACCCTAATGATTGAGATTGAAATATTACAGACAACATATTTTAGGTTTGGATCTCATCTCTCTCATTATAAAACCCACTTATTGTCACCGACCTAATCGATTGTAGATATGCAGCCATGTTAATAAGGATGACAAAACAATATTGGCTAGAGGCATGATGGTTAGAGTCGGCGAGAAGAGAAAGAGTGAGGAGGCCGGCGATGGGCTAGTTAGTTTGGTTTGGGATCCAAAATAAGGGTACTACCCTTCTTTAAATTAAATAAGAAAATTTGACTATAAGTATGTGGGCAATTAGATTTGGAAGAAGTTGTATAGAATACATCTTTTGTATATAAGTATTGGGAAAGTCATTATGCATATAGTAGTGATTTTATGTTATTTATTTAAATTAGTTTATCAATTTGACTATGAGTTCAGGTCTGGACTTGTAGCGCTAAACTTTAGCTAGGCGTTTTGTTTTTATTTCTCATGGTAGCGCATTAAGCGGTAGGAAGATGGCCAATGAGGTTTTTTCATTCACAAGAGTTGGGATTCGAACCCCCAACCACTTGTTTAAGGGATGAAGTGCTTAACTATTATATACCAACCCAACTTGGTTTAGCTAGGCGTTTTTTATATTGAAAATGGCTTTGAACTTTCAGCTCAATCTCCACGGAGCCTTACAAAAATATAACTAGGTAAATTCCATGGTAGAAAAAACTCCCTTTTTCTTCTAATAGAATGATGCTTTCATTCCACTCAAAAGATAAATATGATACTTTTGTATGACAATTAAAATAAGAACTTAACGTATTGTTATTGTAACCTTTATTCCAACTTCATTCGTTTGCAGAGAAGTATAAGAAGTATAATGATTTAAAGAGAGAGTTGGTTAACTGATAAACAACGCAATTGTTGTAACTCTATGCTGCAATCATAATTGGCTATGTTCCATTCAAGTTGAGATTTATTATCGACGAATTTTTTATGAATAATTCTTTTGGGTTAATTATCTCAAAATAATCCCTATTTTAAATATTGTTGTGAATAATTCGTACTTAGAACATGGTATCCAAAAAATCTAATTAAAATTTAGAACGAGATTTTTGGGAATTAAAACTTATGTTAAGTCATCAATTTTTGTTTTGACTATGAAATATTTTTTTTGGAAAATGATATGAAATATGTTAATAGACAAAACTTTAATTTTAAATTTTGACATCTTTCAAAACTTCATTGGATCCTTGCAAGCTACCAATGCAAAGTTGAAGGAGATTTTTTTTGGAATAATCAGTCAAATTAGGAATTATTCTAAACAGTTTCACTTTTATTATTGAAGTACGGAGTAGATGTTTTTTAGTCTAATCAAGTATTGATTTTGAGAAATCTTAAATCCAGTATTTAGCTCAACACGATACTAGCTATAATCTTAACTTTAACCAATGTTCCAATTTATTTCAATTTATTTTATAGGGTAATTTTGTTCAAAACAAATTTGTTATCTAGCAAATGAACAAAATAAAGCATTAATTTTAGATTTATAGTTGTGTTTTTTTGAGGTCACTTACCATTATGTTTTGTTTGTTTGTATCATAATAATAATTATTATTAGTGTACTTATTCTAATCGTCTTCCTTAAAAAGGGAAGACACCCTAAATAATATAAGTGACATGTCTTAAGTAAGAATTTAAATATATATAGGAATTGGGCGGAAGCGTTTAAGTGTCCAATTTTGTTTTTGAAGATGTTAAGAAGGCCCATTTTCAGCTATTACAATCTCCGACTAGCTCATTTTGGGAGAAAAAACAAAAAGGGAACTAAATAGTGTGAGAAACTTCATGGTCAGGAAGAGTTAGATATGATTGTGTACGAGGAAGATTAAGAATTTTTCTTGAGAGAATACCCTCATAATTCCCTTCTTCAAGTCCCAAAAAAAAAATCCGACATGGCTCTTGGAGTCATGGGTATGGGTTGATTTTTTTTTTTAAAAAAAAATTCTTAGGGTGTCTACCTTTGGTGACTAATAACTCGCCCCACGGTTAAAGCACGAAGAGGTAGGAGGCTGGCCAAAAAATATTTTCCATTTGCAAGCCAGAGTTTAGGATTCGAACCCGTAACCACTTGATGAAGGGATGAAGTGTTAAACCACTAAACCAACCCAACTTAGTTTTTGTAGGGGAGTTTTAATACCTCTTCTCAAATGCTTTTTGTAGGGTTGAACCCCTACCATTTATGTGAAAGGCCGTTTTTTTCCTACCTCTTTATCCATTTATACTTGCAAAGTTGCAAGTAGTTCATTCGATGGACCTCCGCAAGTCCAAATAAACCAAGAAAATCAATCCACTAGCTCTAGGGGAATACAGGTTTAATTATTTTTAACAAATTGACGGTACAGAAGCAGGCAGGAATTTATACTGTTCTTGCAGTATAAGTATGAAACGGTACATCGTAGATGATTCTCAAAAAAAAAGTTTGGAACGGTACATGCTGTAAGCACCCTAAGTTATATTGTGAAATTTCTAGTGATAGTCCAATACGATGCATGTTAAGTACTACGGACTTACGGAGTAGTAGTACCCTATATGGCTGTATCCCTCTCACTATATAATTCTTACTCGTAGCGTATGGGTTGGAACTTGGAAGGGCACCAACAGACCACAAGAGAACAACATTTACACTACCACGGTACATACATCCCTCTTCTTTAGTCCAACAATATTAATATACCCTGGACCAGGAAACATGATCCCCCGAGATCATTTTAAGGCTTGTGTATCTCGCCCATTTTTACAACAATTAATCCCCCATAATCTTGAATTTAATCACTAGATTTTATGTTATAACTTTGACTACATAAATACAGACAGGATAGACTAGAGTATAAATTTATATCTAGCCAAAATAAATTCATAAGTATATATATGCATACTATAGTACATACGAGTATATTTTATAAGATACATACACTAATATAACTGCTCATGTTTCTTTTTTCCCATCCTAGCTGCATATCCCCTGTTTCCTTCTCCCTTTTTTCTCCAATTTTCTTCTTCTCGTGCCACCTTCCCCCCAAAATCTCTGGCTTTTTCCACACTTTATATCTCTAACCCAAGAAAGAAAGGAAAAAGATACAGAATTAAATATTGTTTGTCTTCTTTTTTGTGTCAAATGAAAGAGTGTCAGTATGTATAATGGTTTAGTCTTGGCCTCACAAACAGAATTTCTATATTGAAGTTGCATTAGGTTTCTTGTTTTCATTCGTTGCGACGTGCCCAGCAAATGCATCTTGAAGAGTGATAATGGAAAGCGATCATCTTATTCAAATGAGTGAAGAAGAAGGTGAAGAATGTAACAGCAATAACAATAATAGTAACAATGTTAATGGAGGAGAAGCGTTATTATCAAGTATGAGCAAAGAAGAGAGGCTTGATGATCATCATGGCATCTTGCATCGTCCCCCTTTGAGTGAGGTAAGGAATCTTTCTCATCCTTCTCTGCAAATTCTTGCCTACCATTGCATTTCTTGTTTCCTTATTTATCTTGTTTTCTTCCTTCTTTTGCTTCTTTGCGTAAAAGGAAAATGATCATATATAGGTCAATGGTTCTAACTTCTAGCCTCGGTTACTACCATATTAACATACCAATTACTCCGTAACTTTTTTTTCGTAACAGACTGTCTTTATTCCTGTTGTTGTTCAGTTGTTCACATTAGTCTTAAAAAAAGAAAATCGATCAACGAGTTATCACTTTTTATTTTGAGTTCTTTATATTTTCTGTCGGAGTATTGTCAAGTATCTCAATTTTATCTTTTAATTTGATGTTCCAAATTTGTCACATTTAATTTATATAATTTAAGTAAGATGAAGTTTTTCTGTAATCAAATCATGCAGGATAGTTTGAAAAGTTTTAATTTGTTATTCAAGCACCACTCATACCCTGCCAAACAAAGCCAAAACGCACACACACGGGCATAACTCTTTTTTTGTAATGAAACGAAAATGTTTTGACTTTGCTTATTTATTTGTTTCTTTTGAGTTGTTGCTTTTGTGCATGATAAACAAGTTTTGGCCTACTCCGTATGCTTTAGTAGAAGACAGCTAAGTGATCTCCATTTTATGCAAATGCAGCGTAACTACGTAACAATGTCCATACTATATACTCACTGTCACTACAGAATATACATGCCCTACTATTTAAAGCTTAGCCTAATTGATTGAATAATTGTTTTAGAAACTTCAACAATATCCAAATTTGAAGGGTAAATATTGTTCTAGAGATGTGTGGACGACCACATTATAGGTCTAATTGTCATGTTTGACTTTCAACATTGACTTTGACTATTAATTTCAACTAGTATAAGGGTAAATTTTGTAGAAAGGTACAGTAACTTCTTCAATAGTTAGCCTGCTCCAATTTTGATAGACAAAGAGGTTCCTATGATTTATTCTAACCTCCAATCTTGAATGCTCTTTAGTCTGAAAAATGGAAATATGCAAACTCTAAAGAGGCCGTTATATGCACATTATATTTTGCTTATATTGTGTAAACAACAGTAGCTTCCTCGAGCACTCACATAAAGTGCACCCTCTTATTGGTGACTGGTGAGGGATTAGTATCAAAACATTTCTATCATATGACATCTAGCTACAATAATTATACACCCTGAAAAAAGTTGTGAGTTGGCTCATCGTCAACCCATAATTTCCGTTTTTGTAAACCGTAGCTCCTAGGTTGTTATTCTTAACATGTTTGCATCCATAACCATAATGTAGCTAACAGCTGTAGAGATTATGTGTTCATCCCATTGCCACAAAGGTTCATTGCTGAGGTTAACCCATGCTAAAGTGCTAAACTCACCGACAAATTAAACCTCAACCGATTGCTCGTATGTCTTAGAAGTAGTAGTTCTAGTTTTCCTGGTCTTAGCTAGTTAATTTTCTACATCATGCCAGTAGTTTGTTAATCTCCAATGTTACCTGTGTTGTAGAGGAATTTTTCATAAGGCCAAAGAGAACACGTAAACAGTAAGACTTGCTATAAAATTTAGTAATTTACCGGCCATGTTGTTTGGAGCTAGTTATAGGATTATGGTTGCTGTGGAAATGTGGAATTACAGGCTTGGTCTAATTAAAAGTGAATTCTGATATAACTAAACTTTAAATATATACGATAACTTTTACAGTTACTCCATAAATTAAAATACAGTACTACAAATCAAGTTACCCTTTTACCATTCACTACGTACTACGTACATGATGTTGTATACTACATACATAAGCTTAATTCGCGAACAAGGAATATGTGAATATATAGTGCATTTTCCCTCGTCGTTCCCTTTGGGAAGTTGACCTTTGATGACTTTTAACAGTTCTAGGTTTGACTTTTGAGCAACTTTTTGCTCAATTACTCTTTCTCCATACTAGAAACTTCTTTGCATTTTAACTTTTTTGCCAATTGTTACACTACTTTGACCATTAATATCAACTAATATACATTTTGAATACATCACATCTTAATTTCTTAAAACAAAATTGGCCAATTCAGGGTCACATCCTGTCATCCTTTATAGTACCAGAAGAAAGATCGAATGGGAGGCAAATGGGATCAGATGCCATGTGATGGAAATCCTCTTCCAACTAAATATAAGGCTAAAAGAATTGGACATCGATCATCAAATGATTGATAAGCATTTATCTAAATTGTATTCTCATCTACCAAATGGTAACAATAAACAAAAATATCTCTGCAGAAGTCAAATATTAGAAAAACTCAACGATCACCCTTAAATTTGATGAAAATGTAGTCCTATATTCTCCATTACAAAGATGGAGTACTAACCAACACAGCGCACCCAATTTATTTACGAGAATATAAATTCATACTGATACCCCGCAGATTTCAATTTTCAAAGCATGTCATGAAATCAATGTATAATTTAGCAAAACGTTGGAGTCTAGCAATCTTGGATTGGTTATCGGAAAGCTCGAGTTTCCCATAGGAAATAATAACAACCTGTCGTTGGTCCTAGCCTCCTAGGAAATTAATGTTTCACTGACATAACCAATAAGCTTCAATTACATGCATTTTGCGCTCTTTGCTGCCTTTTTTCTTCTCCAAGGCAGTTAGAAACTACTCCCTTTACAAAGTAACAGTTGTTTAACCAAGAAAATTTGTAAAATGTGTATCTCGCAAGTGACTGCTAGATTGGTTAAAGCCTTATCAATCTTGTGGGTGATGTATTAATCATAGATTCCATGATATGTTTGTTAAGGTGCATCCCAAGTTTTTCAAAGGTTTTAATTTCGCCCTCGTCGAGACTATATTCGAACCGGAGACTTACCAATTTTGGATCCCTGCATGTTATTCCCAAACTTCTAGACTTGATTTTGAAGTTTGGATGAAGGAAGTGAACAAAAAGATCAAAATCTAAGCACTCTTTATATCAAGCTAGCACTTATGGGTACGGTGTTTTGACTTCAACTTGCAAATGGTATATTTGAATGCAGGTGGCAGAGGACCTCAGATCTCTAGGGAAGATTGTATGTCCAGTAACAACCATGACACTTTTGTCACATTCAAAATCCGTGATATCAATGTTGTTCTTAGGCCATCTAGGAAATGCTCAGCTAGCCGGAGGCGCACTGGCTATCAGTTTTGCCAATATAACTGGATTTTCAGTCATTAAAGGCATGAGTATGGGCATGGAACCAATATGTTGCCAAGCATTTGGGGCCAAGAAATTGGCGGTCATGAGCCAAATTTTCCAAAGAACCCTCTGCCTACTTCTACTTACGGCTGTGTTCATCTCTATTCTCTGGCTGAACATGGAGCCCATTCTATTGCTGTTAGGCCAAGACCACGATATTGTAGAAGTCGCCAAAATCTACTTGAGGTTCTCAATTCCTGAGCTTATAGCTCAGGTATACCTTTTCCCCTTACGGTCCTTTCTCCGAGCACAATGCATAACCAAACCATTAACTGTATCCACAATGTTATGCCTAGCATTGCACCTTCCTATCAATTATCTCCTTGTGGTGCACTTCAAATTGGGAGTAAAAGGCGTAGCATTGTCTTCTGCTTGTAACACTATAAACTTGGACCTAAGTATCCTCATTTACCTTCTTTTTTCCAGTTCAACACTCAAACCTTGGGAAGGTTTAACAATTCTGTCTCCATTTCAAGGGTGGAAAGCGTTGCTTAGTTTGGCATTGCCTAGTGTCTTAGCAGTGTGCCTGGAATGGTGGTGGTACGAGATCATGCTCTTCCTCTGCGGCTTACTTCAAAACCCAAAAGCAAGTGTCGCAGCCATGGGGATACTCATTCAAACAACAGGCTTATTGTATGTATTTCCACACGCTCTTAGCATGGGATTGTCTACACTTATAGGCCACGAACTTGGTGCTGGACAACCACATCGAGCCCAGCGGTTGGCACTAGTTGGATTCGTACTTGCAATTGGATTAGGCATCATAGCATTTGCCTTAACTGCTCTAGTGAGTCCAGTGTGGGGAAAGATGTACACCTCTGAGACTGATGTCCTTGCCCTAGTTTCCATGGCACTTCCAGTTTTAGGTTTCTGCGAGATTGGAAACTGTCCGCAGACAGCTGCCTGTGGAGTATTAACTGGTTCAGCAAGGACTAAATTGGGTGCAAAGATAAACTTCATTGCATTCTATATAGTAGGACTGCCAGTAGCTGTTCTCATCGCATTCGTGTTCAAGATTGGATTCATTGGTTTGTGGTTTGGTTTGGCAGCATCTCAAGCAGCATGTATGTGCATGATGATATTCACATTGATCAGAACAGACTGGAAGCACCAAGCACAGAGATCAGAGGAGCTGACACAGGCTGCAGAGGTGACAGATGACCTCGAAACAAGCCTGTTGTCATGAGACTCACTGCGAGGCTAATCGAGCAACCAGAGCCGGATGCATAATCAAGTGAATATAAGTTTGGTTTCTGTTTTCTTGGACAAAATTTTGGAAAAACTCTAGCAATTGTCTGAGCTGTATATAGTTCACCTGCGGAGATATGGAAAAAAAACAATAACAATGGCTCTTGTGCTCGCATAGCTATGAGCCTATGATACACATTTTTACCAACAGTTCTGTACAGGCAAATACAGCCTTTGATACTTGCCCCTACATAGTGACAGTGTACTGTTTAACATCTTTAGTGTTCTTTATTTTGACAGGTGTAAATGCAATCTTTAGTGTTTTCACAAGTTGATTGCCTAAGTTTTACTGATTTTGAAGCGTTCTCTTGTCCGATTTCCCTCCAACCTGAAATCAAGCTCGTATAGTCGTATACTCGTATGCTATGAATAATTATTGTGTGGATAATCAAGATATGCAAGAGACTTGAGAGAAAGTATAGCCTACAAAATGTGCCCCCAGACAAATTTAGTTTCCTGAATGGCTGGATTGGCATTAAGAAACACCATTTTCTTTTAGAATCAAAGTCTGAAAATAAGGTACTATTAAGAGACGGTCCACTGATTGGAAATCTCATCCCACAAGCTCGCAGTTGTGGGCTTGCTGGTTCGCTTTGTATCTTCCAAGGATTTATATGACATAACAATATAACATAAAGTTATATTATAATCCTAACTCAAATATAAGTCCTACAGAAGTACAGATAGCGCCATAGCGGTAAGTTGTTTGAGATTGTTGCCTGTAGATGGAGGCAATTAGACTTGACCACCGTACGGAGTAGTTCTCAGTTTCTCACCATGGTAAAACTCAAAAACCAACTAAACGGACAAGTGAAAATATCGAAATTAAGCCTGCTTAATTGGATCGGACCAGCAAACTCACTTGTAGCCTTGTAGCTATAGGTGGGTTGGGCTTACCTCTATAGTGAGTAGAGCAGTAGCGCCTCATTGCTGTGACGGCCTATCAGCCTGTTTATATGTAGTTAAGCGCTTAGCCCGGTAGAGTTGTTTGATCAAAGCAAAACTTCTCCAAAAATATAGTCTACGACTCCATGAAATGTATTCTGCGAACAGTTGTCAAACCTCGTTACAAAGATAATGGTTGCATTCGGGAACGAGTTTGAAGTGCTTTTAAATTATTTTTGCAAGCACTTTTATTTTTGTAGGGATGTTTGTTACTCCCTCCGTTTCTAAAAGTTCTTCCACTTTAGAGGAGTGCACAAGGTTGGTCCACGATCAGAGCGGTCGGGCTGTATCCATTCTATCTTATTTTAAGAAAACTAGAAAAAGACTAATTTACCTTTAACAAGTGGGTGAGTGAGAACTACTAGTCTAGGTTACACCAGATGCATGGGTACACCTGCCTAGGTGGCACTTTTTTTTTATTAAAAGGAAAAAGGAAAAAAAAATAAGTGGCTAAAAGTCAGGCGGTAGTTCGAAGACATTAGTCATATAAAAGATTTCACTAGTCATTAGTCACGTAAAAATACGCACTAGTCATTAGTCATATAAAACTACGTACTAGTCATCCATGTTAAAATTTAAAAAAAATGCTGACGTGGCACCCGGTGTACAGGTACACCGGGTGCACAGTAGACTTGTTGGAGTGAGAATGAGGGGTGGGATAGTTGTGGTAATTTGGCTTAAGTACAAGGGGCAAAATGAGTCATTTAGCAAAAAAAAATATAGAAAAGTGGAAGAACTTTCTGAGACAAACAAAAACAAAAAAGTGGAAGAATTTTCAGAAACAAAGGGAGTAGTTTTTTCAAAGCCGGTCTTAAGAAAGCATTTTTCAAATTTGAACTCTTAAATTACCTTTTCACCTTACCTATAACCTAATTGTAAGTGTAAACACTTCTAACTACAGTCGTAACATTAACAATTATAGCACATTGTATAGCACACTACTTAACATCAACCTCAAACTCAACCAAAAAAGTATTGGAATTCCCCAACCATTTAATAATGAAAGTCGCAGTGATTAATCTAATTTGGACAAAGCAATTTAATTTTGACTCCTGAATTTGTCGGTCTTTCCTTCCATATATAAAAAGTGTATATTGTTGATGAAGTGCGACTTTCATTATTAAATGCCGGGGAATTTCAATATGTACTTTTTTGGTTGAGTTTGAGGTTGATGTTAACTAGTGTAGCTATACAATGCGCTATAATTGTCTTCAACTAAACTTGTTATAGCATGACATGATTAACCTAAATTGAATTTGTAAATTTAAGCAACATATGAGATGCTATTACATTGAAGAAATTACAAGATGGTTTCACCCCAACATCTTCCTAGAATTAGTATAACTCGTCAAACACAATAATCAAACTACTCTTAGACTTGTTTAGTAAATAAATGCAATTTTATCAAAATATTTTTCAAGAAAATGCTCTAGGATAGCATTTTCAAATGTATTTCCACTATATATTGATATTTTAAACTGTAAAGCTACTAATTGCTATTGTAAATATATCAAACAACTCCAACCAAGGGCGGCTGAGGCGCGGTGCCAGCGGTTTGCTTGCACAGGGCCTCAGCCGCAAAAGGGCCTCATGCGACGCTAAATTACAAATTTCGACGCTATAAAGCGTCGATAAAAAACTGTCGAAAATGTATATTGACGCTATTTTAGCGTCGAAACAGTATATTGACGCTTTTTAGCGTCAAATCTTTAGCGTCTTAAAGGGTACCTTGCCTAAATTGCCAGATCTGTTTGATTTTTGACGCTTTGTAGCGTGGGAAACCATGATTGTCGCTTTTCAGCGTCGAAAATTGATAATAAAAAGGCAAATTTAGGGCCTTAATTTTTTTTGGGTATAAAGTTTAGGGCCTCAATTTGGCTTACCGCACAGGGCCTATACTTTGTATAAGCCGTCCCTGACTCCAACCCACTAATTATTAATCAAAATGGCTCCTCTACTTGATCCCTCTTTCTCCCAAACAAGGCCCTAGTCTCTCTTCTAACTCCCAAAGAAATAGTTGTGGGCTTCTAGCATACTAGCATGTAAGATAATGCTCCACGTTTTCCTCAGGGCATACAATACGGAGCAGATGATTCTACTATGGTGAGAAGATGGTCATATCACAAAGTCACTATCGGATGGTTAGGTCGCATGGCACAAAAAAGAGAGATGTCGTTGCCGACATGTCATCCACTAAATCAAGACTTCTCTCCTTGCCACCATGGCCACTTTATTTAGTTTGTGGAATCAACGAGATTAACTACCTTATCTTATAGCTTTCTCCATTATTATGCAATCTTGTTACGTTAAGTACATCTTTGATCTTGAGGCTCTAACTAAACCGTTGAATAGATTCTGCAATGGAGTGTTTGTTTATCAGTGTATGTGACTATGAGTTCACCAATTGCTCGAATATTATTCGAGCATTGACATTGTCATGGAAATTGATTTTCTTTTTTGAAAGATCAACCAATCTAAAAACTGAAATTATGTAAATGTAATTGAACGGAAAAATAAACAAATATGATTCAACACAAAGTTTAACCATGATCCCACGTAATAATAAGTACCTATGCACATTGAATTAAAAAAATAATTGTGTTACATTAGTATCTTTGTTTGTTGTACGAATGAATTATTCTACTGCGAGGACAATCAAGTATTGATGACAATGGAGCGAGTGGAGCCAAATCCATATCCAACTCCATATCCATTTATAACTGCCCATAATCACTAGATAAAGTGGGTTATCCGTGGGGTTTTAATATGAAGAAAAAAATTACCTCAAAGTGTTTTTTATTTTTAAAAATACTACAATTAACAATTATAAGTAACGATTAATTCAACAATAATATTTGATGGAAGCATTGTATTTCATCAGTAAATTTTAATTAGGTGGCACAATCCAACATTCAATTCAATTTTTTTTTTATAGCAATAAGTGTTTTTATTTATAACTTATACAAAAAAATTATTCTTAGACATTAAATGCATATCCGTTAAATTTTTAAATAGATGAAGAGTCGTCTTTCATATCCAACCCGCTCCAAATCCAATCAAAATTCGCTCCAAATCTATTTAGTTTAAAAACCCTTCAGCCACTCCATATTTGATCTCGTTGAGATGGATATGGAACGGGTTTGGGTATGATTTCCATCTCTAAACCAAGTGTAAGATTAGGCAGCCAAAAAAAACCATAATATTGTTAATAATACTAATTTTTAAGTTTTAACAAACACTAAATTAAACAAGAAAGAATCAATTAATTATAAGTTTTATAATATGTAGCTCACAGCAGTCGATTTAAATCCCTTCGATTATTATGGTTACTTATATTTTCAATACTCCGTACATTTCTTCAATATTTTCACTTCAGTTCAGTTATTCGCATTTCATCTCGTAACTTGTGAAGATAAGAAGTTTTGATCCCGATATCCAACTGTACTTATTAGTAAATCACTGGAAAGGTCTCATCATATAATTTCACAACATGCATTTAATAATACGATTTTGATAATTGATTGAGTGTCAAAACAATTAAACAAAAAATTCCTTTTTTCCCGGTGACGATAGGTTGCAGTTTAACTCAAAAAAAAAAAACACGCTCTAGGAGTACAAAATTTCGTCACACTCACGATCCTACTATTCAGACTTCAGAGAGTTGAAAGACGCGTGTATATATGTCAGATCATACTTAGTTTATTATCCTCCACTTCCTAACACGATCAATTAGTAGTTAAATACAGTATATATGCTAATTAGGTGACTCCTACTATGTGTGTGTCATCCAGAAATTAAGAAATTTAAACTTTGCCTTACCGTCTCTAGTGAAAAGCTTCACTTTATTTAAGTGATGAAACGGTGAAAAGTTAGTATTCGAGGTCTTTTTCTTACTTAAATCACCACGATTCTGTCCAACAGCTAGCCAAATAAAAGTATACGGTGCAAATTGAACCAAACTTAGAGAAGTGGTAGTTTTGAAGTAGCAAATTCAAAAGTATACGAGACAACATCCTGTTAGTAGTAGGCTACTAGCACAAGTCAACAACGCTAGTCCACAACTTCACCAACCTGTTGGTGTGCAATGCTTTGCTTAGCATGAAATTTCACATGTGTGTTTCGTGTCCATTGAACCGAAGCTAAGGAAAATTAATCATATTCAGATACTACTACGGAGTACGGAGTATATGTTAACAAGAATATATATACTGTATTGAGCAACATCCTCAATTCCTCTGAAGCACAACCCATGAGGAATATTGAGGACGTACCTTAATTAGTGACGGATTCAAAAATCAAATTTACATGATGCGTTTAAAATTTTAAAGAATAGTTTATTAAATGATCTTGAAAAATAAATCAAATATCATTACAATTTAACCACAAAATTAAGCTAGTAAGTTACAAGTGCTCCCTATGAATCTTTATATTACTCTGGGTGTAGGAGTCGAACCCGCGACCTAAAGTTCAGTATAACTAACAGTCTAATTTTCTTTTTTTTTGTTGTAAAAGGTAAGGAATGAGGGAAAACACTTGGGGTCCCATCTCGGGAAGTAACAAACTAACAGTCTAATACCTACAACTAACTTTGCTCTTTTTAACTTTTGGGTAGTGCGTTAATATTTATCCAAGTGGTGCAACATGTTTTAGCTTGTTTTTTATATTATAAAAATTTGTGAGAGATATATTCATTTGTTATTTGTAAATTAATGAAACACAACAACTTTTGTACACCCTTTTATAAATGCAACCATTTTTGTGGGGTTCCTTACTTCCTTGTGACTAAAACAAGGGTCACATATATGAAATAGGTGTACACAAATTTTCTTTTTATTGGAAAAGTCTTATTATGTGGTTTCATATATTCAAAATTCCAATGTTGATAGTATCAAAACAAATGTTTGAGTTCAACATATTTCATTTCAATTCAGTTAAGTTAATAGAAATCGCGAAAAAAATACATCCCAATTTAACTCATGCACTTCACTTTTCTCAATCAAACCCGTTCGAACGGTTCAATCGAGAATCGATCGTCTTCCGGTTTTCAAATCTGATTAAATCGACCTGGTCAAAAAATCGGCCAAACCCGATCAACAACACATATTTAACCCTTAATGTCGAGCTTGAATCATGAATTCTTGATCCATCTAAAGTTTTAGAGAATAAAGTTCAAAGGGGCAGTGGATGTGAGAGGACTAGAGGACTGAAAGCTTGAAAGGACATAAAGAAGAGAGGATGCCCATTATCAGAACCACACGTGGCTCCGATTCATAGGACATTACCGTACTTTTGGCTAAACGTCCATTACAACATGTGACATATCATATGCCAGCATGCCCCAAATATTTGAGCCACGCCGAGCCATTGGCGCCATCAAATTTTGTTTGATCATCTAATTGAAGCAATAACCCTTTGGAAGAAATTTGAAGATGAATGGCACATTATACTCAAGAGTCAAGACAAATAGGGAAAAATATCACGAGGATGAAATTCCACCACGATAAATCATAAAATGCCTACGCTAAGACCATTGCTTTATTAGTCTATTATTGAATGGTGCACTCATTTTCAAGTGAATAAATCTGTAAATTTTGGCTATTAATTTATCAAAACTTACTATGAATTATAATATAAAATAATTATTATAAATACAATTTTTTTCATTTTTTATGATAGAAAATAATGTGTGAAATGGAATTTATTTAGGTCCAATATGTAAGCCACTTTCTCCATTATGCATGTATTTTTTTTCTGCAAGAATTTACTTCTAATATCTCTTTATGAACCAAACAATATGAATCAAGCAAAATAGCACAATGTGTTTAGTTGTATGTTATTTAATTTCAGCATGTTAGTTTTCCACTTTAATCAAATTCATTATGTCCGATCAAGTTCTCAAACAAATAAACTAATTAAAAAGTCTAATACAATACAATAACAACAACAATCCCACTGAATCCCATCTCAAATGGGATACTGAGGGAGCCTGATGTACGCAGCCTTACCCCGATTTGAAAATCGGGAGACTGTTTCCAGAATGACCCACTTAGTACCTGTAATGAAAAATCGTTAACAACCAATTTCCCCATAAAAACATTTGTACCTGCAGTGAAAAAATCGTTAGATACCAAATGTACGTATAAAAACATGTCCTGCAGTGAAAAATCTTTAGTAACCAATATATCCATATAAATATAAAGTCGCGAAAATACATGTCAAGCCCAAAAACGCATGAGTAAGCAAAACACAACATGCACCACATGAACACTAGACTCGACAAATTCTCAACTGCTAACACTACACCCTATCCACACAGATCTAGCCCCCTCCCACCCTAACAGTCTAGTACCTTAATCCTCATTCTCCAAGAATTCCTAGATAAGGCCATGTCCTCGCTAAGTGATAGGTTAGTCATATCATTTCTAATGCATTCACCCCAACTCTTCTTCGGTCTGCCTCGTTTCATAACACAAAAATTTGTGAAAACTCATTTCATAACTGAGACGGATTCATTAATTGTCATCTAATAGTCATTAATGACTACTCGATTGATTATTAATCAACCTTCTTATGTAATTAATACTCAATTTTATATGTGAAACAGGTTTATACAAATTTTTCTAATAATATAATACTCCATATGTCGTTTGGATATACCATAATTACTCCAAAGAAGACATTTTATATTCTCTAGAGTCATATTAGTGCATGAGCTTCATCCCTTTAAGTTCTTTACTTAATCCTCCACCTTTTCATTTATATTTATAAGCGCTAAGAGAAAAGCAATTTTTTTTTATTTAAAAACAAAAAACTGGGCTCTGTTTGTTAAGCTTAATTGTACTGAAATTAACAGAAAAAAATTTGAACTTAACTGCAAAAAACTAAACTTAAATACTTAATAGGAAAAAACTTAAATAAACTGAACTACAATAAATAATAGTGTAAATATAAGTACTACGTAAATAATTAACTGGAAATAACTAAATTGAACTTGAATAAATTGAACTTAAAACTTCTGGAAGAAATTAGACTTAACTAAATTTAATTAGAAAAAAACTAAACTTAAACTATAATATATAAGTTTAACAAAAAAGAGTCTAAATCCAAAACTACCCCATTCACTCATTTCCACATAGGAAAAAAAAAAACATACAGAAAACCCCTGCATTTTTCTTTGCTTTTTCCATTTCATTTCCTTACAAAGAAAATGAAAAGAAATAACAAAAGGTTTTATTTCCCTCTCAAATTTCTATCATCATCATCACTGTCTTAAAACTCAACATAACATAACATAACATAACATCCAAATATTCTC
>ONZK01002529.1:0-10063 GCA_900322385.1 Pharnaceum exiguum | reverse complement strand
TAATATTATGTTTGGACCTTAGGTAGACTCCCAAGTACTAAGTCGTTTTCAAATCTTGATCCCTGATTTGTGTAGCTTTTATTTGAGTTGTTTTAAGTCTTCATGTCGTGCATGTGCAGGTTTCTGTTGGTCGTAAACCTGTCACGGGACTGAGATTATGCTTAGAAGGATCCAAGCAAAACCGATTAAGCATACTCCTTCAACACTTGGCATCCCTTCCCAAAATCCTCCTCCCATATTGGGATACCTATATGGCAATTGGTGCTCCCAAGTGGCGGGGACCTGAAGAACAAGATAGCCGATGGTTTGAGCCTGTGAAATGGAAGAACTTCTCTCATGTGAGCACTGCTCCAATTGAGAGTCCTGAAACCTTTGCTGGTGAAGCGGGTGTTTTCATTGTCACGGGTGCTCAGCTTGGGGTTTGGGATTTTGGGTCTAGAAACGTGTTGTACATGAAACTTCTCTACTCTAAACTCCCAGGTTGCACTATAAGAAGGTCGCTCTGGGATCACTTGCCTAATGAAAAGCCCCGAAATTCAAGCGCAGACCTAAGTTCAAATTCATCAGAGAGTAGCGGTGTTAACAAATTGGCCAAGTTTGTCGACATGTCGGAAATGACCAAGGGGCCAGAAGATGCTCCAGGTCATTGGTTGGTTACAGGGGGAAAACTTGGGGTGGAGAAAGGGAAGATAGTCTTGAGAGTAAAATACTCCTTGTTGAATTACTGAGTATTTTGCTCGAGTTTTTTGTGGGTTGGAAGCAATGGGTCTTGGTATTCTCTTTGGGTTTACTTGGTGCTCGTTGTGTTGGGTTGGTTCTACATGTATACTTCCTTGTCTAATGTTCAGGGGATGGGTGTGAATTTTACCAATTTTTGGTGCTAGTTCTTAACTCGAAGTTGTTGTAATTTGTAAAGCTTGTAGATAAATGCTAATTTTGTCATCGACTATGTGACCCTTTCTGCTTGCCAAGTCTTCAATTCCCATAAGGGCTGCCCGTCATATTAGTATGAGACTCCCCCGTAACGGCGGCTCTTCACATGACGCATTTGCATGAAAGTTTACTAAAGATGGCATCCCATCGACTGTGAATGATTGAATCGAAGAAGCTATAGATGCCCAATCATGCATATTAGAGCCCTAAAACATAGCCATGGTTGTGATAATCAGTTGTAAAACAATGACATTTTAGGATAATAGGATGACAAGTCTTCGGGTTGGCGATGGTCCTAGATCTATCGTACCACCTTCATTCAGTTGCAGTCATTGTTACACGGATGCAGTGTTTGGTTACAACGTACATGTGGGGATCATTGCTTTCAATATCCTTTTTCACTCGACAAACTATTATGGTCTTGCCACGTCAAATTGGTGCTACACTGCTACTCCTAGAGAGGAATCTACACACATAGTCCCAGTCCCTAATTGTACTGTACACAATAAGTAGTGGACCCTATTTTCTTTTGTTTCATTATCATGTTCAACATGATGAATATCATGTTTATATATGATAATATCAAGTTCAGATGGGTGAATGTCATGTTGAAGTGAGAAAATCACAAATTCATACATGAACATGATATTCATGCTGTTGAACATGATTATAAAAAAAAAAAACAAAAACCATAGGGTCCATGTGCTAATTGTGAACATTACAATTAATTAGTGACTATGTGTGTAGAATTCCTCCTAGAAATTCACAGTTTTACCGTGGACAAATATACACCTGCAGTGATGAGAAAGAAATGAGTTGAACTAAACTTACCTAAACTTAATTTCTAAGTTGCACAGAAACGGGTACGTGTCCCCAAACGGGGACGGGAAACGGCAAATTTTAGAAAATCAGGAAACGGGGACGGGAAAGAAATTGATAAATAAATATGTATTTTTCATGATAAATATAAAATTTTAAGAACATTTCACCTTAAAACTTTCATATTGATAGGTCTAACGCTTTTAAGAACACAATTGCTTACTTTTATTTCATATTTTGCATGAAATTCCAATAAAAGCATATTTAAAAAATAAAAAGAATGCTTTGTTGGAGTTTCGGGGGTGTTTCCGGGTTTCCGAGTTTCGGAAACGTTTCGGGTACGGGGGACGGCAATGGTCAGCGGTCCCCGTGCATCCTAGCTTAATTTAACTTAACTAAGTTGAAGTGAACTGCAGTAAACTTAAGTTTTTAGAAGTGATAATGTAGGATATCTTGAAATACCTTTAGTTGTTTTTCCATATTTTGAATTCAGTTCATTTCAACAATATTCGCAATTTTGCCTCATTAACTTTTTTTAGTTTTTTTTTCTCATTTCAACATAATACACTGCAGTTTAGGCTTACTACTAACGCAAAAAACACACACGCAATTAGAACTCTCTTGAATTAATAATAAAATGAATTAAAGAAAACAAATTTGAACCAAAATAAACTTATCTAGCAATAAAGACGAAGATTACGACCTCAATCTTGCTATTATAATAGCATTCTCATTCAGTAAAGTTATTATGTGCCAAATGATACTTTTGTACGAGTTCATAAAATGTAACCTTTATGGCTTTATAAGAAAAATACTTCTTCAACACACAAATACAATTGTAGTACGATATTTTTAAGTGAGTATTTTCTATATTAATATGATAATGTGATTCATTTTTTTGACCCCCTATTTTGAGAGCCCTGGCTACACCACTGCTTAACTGACCAACAACACTGAAAGCATGAAGTCACTAAACCCTTGCAACAAATGTGAGACAGACACATGTCCATCGTCAAATTTCAGCTCATTCATTTGAAGTTATATATAGATGTTACCTTTCACCTGCTCTGACAATAAGTGGGATTTTGTGTTGGGTGATGAATATTATTGAGGCTGACTGAGAGTGAAAATAATTCACATCTGTACGTGCATGCATGCAAGATGCAACCATAATGCATTAAATGCTGAGGGTGAAGTGTTAGTTGGAACTTTGGAAAGGAAAGTGAGATATGGAGAAGATGTACGATGACAGATTGCTTCACTATGTCCATCAGTCCATATGGTCATTAAATTGGTAAAATCATGAGGAAATTATAGGTGACGGTTGGTGAATTGTTTGTTGTGTGGATTTAAAAGAACCCAAACAAACCAATGGAATCAATAAATTTTTAAAAAACTTGTGTTCATCGGTTTAATATATGTAACATGTTTGTACCAAGCTTTGTTTGGCTGGTTGGTTTCGTCCCTGATTTCTACATTGGATACCAAGGTTTGGAACCCACCAGTCCTCCCAAATACTCAGGGTTATTAATCAATGGTTAAACCCGAGATGAAATACCCATAAGTAGCCCGCATTCTTACCTTTTTTTTAAAAATAAAATATATGTAACATGTTTGTGAAGGTCATAATCACGTATTCCCGTCTCATATAAGTATGTGTGTACATAACTTTTTCTCCAAAACTTCGGTAGAGAAGATATATGTTTACACCAAATGTTAATGCTAATGTACTATTAGTTTATGTTTTCTCAAATAAAATGAAAGTTTCCTTCTTTCCAAAAGAGAAAAGTAACATTATGAGTGTTTGTAAAATTGAATAGTGATTTTGAAAAAGTAATTACAAAATTGATCTAAATTGACAACAATTAAATTTAATTAAAACAACTTAAGTGTGGAGTCGAGATTTTAATTAAGAGCATAGCAATATAGAAGGGAATTAAAAATGTAACCACATCACTGTAGACAAACAAAACATTAACTCAATCAATTTATGTTTGCATATTCTGGGATCATAGTTCAAATTTTCACATTTCTTTTTTGTGCAAAATAAATAAAGAATGTGATCCCTTAAAAAAATGGAACTCTTATGTAAAAGCTTAGCTTTATATAATCACAAAAATACGTGTGCACCTATTTTATATATACAACCTGTTTTTATAGGGCTCATTTATGAAAAAAAGGGTCACTTTTAAAGTTAATAATCCTTTTTAATCATTAGTGGTTGTTTCAAAGATGAAACGAATCACACAAATCGTCTCATTATAATATAAAAATCTTCCACCTTTTCTATATATTAAATAAAATTCACGCACTAGTGATTTTAGTAAACTATAGGGGGAGGGGGGAGAGAGAGAGAGAGATTGGAGAACACCAAACTTATGCCATGTTTTGTTCGTCTTTATTGCTAATAGCTCAGATTTTTGTTTAGTTCAATTACAATTATAGTTTTCATTAATTTAGTATTTATCAGGTCCAATGCCTATAAAGTTGAAAGAGTTATCTCCATCTTCCAACTTTAGGTGATTATGCACTATAGCAAAATGGCTATGGAACCTTCCAATACTTTTATTTTTGGTGAAGTTGTTGGAAGACAATACTTCAATGCAGCAATTGGTCAATCTCGGAAACAACCTCTCTGTTTTCTTAAACAGGGGTAAGGTTGAGTACATCCTGACCCGAGTACCCCCATTTAATGGGGATCTACACTCGATTGTTGTTGTTGTATTAATTTAGTATTTATCAGTTCATTTCAAATTTTTCCAGTTTAGTTTAGTTTCAATTCAAGTTTTTACAAACGAACAAATTATTGCCTCACTATAAGTGTGTAATTCATTGTCATATAAACAAAAAAAGTCTACGTGTGTAACACTCCTTACCTAAATTCATATAGTTCCATACCAATGTGGGGTTGGTTGAAGTGGTAAGTAGCTCCAAACCGCTTAAGCGAGGTCTCGAGTTCGAGCCTCAGCGTATGCAATAAAATTGTACGTGTGTAACACTCCTTACCTAAATTCATGTAGCTCCATACCAATAATGTGTGTTGTGTGGAGTGGTAAGTAGTTCCAAACCGCTAAAGCGAGATCTTGCTTTCAAGCCTCAACGTATGAAGAAACCTTCATTGGGAGACTCACCCACCACAACCAGGTTTGCAACCCATGCGTGTCGAGTTTGAACGTAGTCAGAGTAAAACTCTAGTGAACTAATTAACAGGCAACCAAAAATAATTCATGTAGCTCCATCTCTTGCCCATTTTCGAATATTATGCCGAAAATTGTATATCATTTTACGTATATCATTGGGGAACTCAGGAACCCTACAACAAATGGTAGGCAATACCTTGTCATAATTCATAATGGAGTTAGTGTAACTGTAACCTCGTTAATAGGTTCACTTTTCTATTTTCATAATAGAATCGAAGTTCATACACATTATTTAACTAATTCGTATATTTCCTCTTATTAAGAACCATTTTCATCATTACAACAACTAATTTAGGCCATGCTCTACAGGACTTGATTTCAATACATAACTACATTTGGAGTAGCTAATTTGAACCGGTTGCTACATGGTATTGAATATATGATTAGTAGGGTTTATATAAAATAAAAGGACTTAATGCGTTGACTCCAACATCCGCCGCTAAGCTTCAATGACAAAATTAAAAGTGTGTTTTAATTTCTCGTTTCTAAATTTAAGTGAACTGAAAATCACTGAGGTGATTAAAAGAACAGAATATAGTTAAAATTATACATAAAAATAAACTGAATTTTTAAAAAACTAAACTGTGATAACACAGATGAACAAAACACAACTTTAGTTAATTGAAATTAATATTGAGACGTCGATCTAGCGAGTAGAGAGGTAGGGCAGCTGTATTATGTGAAATTTTGACGAATTGGGTAAAACTTAAAGTTTTAATATACTGCGTGTCATTGCAATAGCTACCTGAAACATAGAACTTATTAGGGAGTGAAGCAACTTATTAAAGCTTGACATGGTTAGTTCTAAGGGGTTAGAAAAGGAGAGGATGGCCAAAGAAGAGTTAAGGAGAATGTGATAAACATGATCTGACTATCCTAGCTATCACTCATTGGAGACATGGCCTTAGATATAAACTCTTGAATAATGAGAATTAGGGTTATTTATTATTAGTGTAGGATACTAGATGTGTTAGTATAGGTATCTAGCGTTTCTATTGTACATGTTGATGTGCTAGTATGTTACAGGGTAGTTGTTGTCTTGCATGCTAATTTTTGTGTTTAATATATGCTTTACTTATGCGTTACTTAGACTTTGCATGTTTATCTACAACTTTATATTTTTATGGTTACATTGATTTCCACCGATTTTTGATTGCAGGTACAAATATTTTTATGGTTACATTGGTTTCAAACGTTTTTTCATTGCGTTTCATGCATGAAGAGGTTCTCATAAAGGTATTAAGTCTGCGTATATTAAGCTCCCTCAGTCTCCCATCCGAGAGGGATTAGACTGAGTTATTGTTGTTGTTCAAATTACTGATTAACATATACTCCGTAGCGCTCAGAAACAACATCATCCCCAATCATGATTTCAATTACTCGGTCGTTACTCGTAACCCATGCTTAGTCACTCCCACCGTCAAATTCGCATTGATTGAGATCGCAACTACCAGTCTACCACCATTCCTCGTGCTCTTATGCCATCTAACAATTTTTGCTGGATGTCTTATATAAACACTGGACCCCGTTGCTTCACCCCCACAACTCAAACACAACCCCGCAGAGTCTTTTCTCAAACTTTCACACTTAGCACTTTCTTCTGAAATTGATAGCTTTGACATTTGACAACATCATGGCTAGCTTTAAGCAGTTTGTTTGCACTCTCCTGATGATCACGTTCCTCGTGGTCGTTATTACGCCAAAAGTCCATGCAGCGGCCAGCTGTGGGACTGTGGCTCAGAGCCTAGCACCCTGCATTGACTACATTAGGACTGGTGGCTCGGGGCTGGTCCCTGGCGGTTGCTGTGACGGGATTCGTTCCCTGTTGGCCCAAACTCAGAACACCCCCGATCGCCAAACCGTCTGTGGGTGCCTTAAGTCAGCTGCCAATGTCATGCCAACTTACGTTAGGCTTGCTGCTTCACTTCCTAGCAAGTGTAGTGTCAAGCTTCCTTACAACATTGACCCTTCCATAGACTGCTCCAGGTCATTTTTTTCCCATTATTATGTTGTTACTCCCTCCGTTCAGATAAAAAAGGGTGCATTTGATTTTCAAGGTTTAATGACTTTTAACCACACTAATAAGTACTCCGATCCGTACTCCATAAAGAGGGACATTTGTAAAATATATTATAAAAAGTAACTTATAAAATTAACTTGATAAATTGTCTAAAACCATAGAGTTTACACACTAACTCAGTTTACTTTTTGATGTTTTAATGATTAGTACGATTTATACAAAAGTATTATTTGTAGTATCGTTAGAACTCCGAAGGCGATAATCATGTGCATATACTACTAGCTTTAATTGCTAGCCTTTGTTGATGATCTCATTCTCACTCACAATGGAGTTGAATTGACTTGAATTCCAGTAATCAAATATGAATTTATTACAATGAGAATAATTCAAGTTAAACTTGTCCAGAATTTGGACCGGCAACAAGCTAGATATACATCTGACGACTTTACAATGTCTATTGTCATTCTGATGCAGGGTTCGTTGAGGAAGTGATTATGAATTTTATCCGGGGATGTTGAATGCGTGTATCCGTGTTTGCTACTTTTGAAATGGTGATCTTATTATGGCGACGGAAGAGGAATAAAGATGAATTATAGCCCCTAACAGTTCATTGTGTTGTTCACGTTGTTAATTTTCTATTTCAGCTTGACTATTGTTTCTTTATGCTTGGTGTAATGTATTATTTATGCATGGATCGGACTGTTTTCAATCCAAAGTCAATGTAAACTACGTTTGAATTATGAATCTGAGTCTGTAATATCCAAGTGTAATGTATTTGAGTGCATGTATCAGATTGTTTTCAATCAAAAATCAATGTAAGCTACGTTTGAATTATGAATCTGAGTCTCTAATATGCAAGTACGTTTGTTTTAGTTTTCATCGGACAACGAATAGTCGAATACAAAGTCTTTGTAAATTACCAACGTGGGGTTGGATCGACTGGTAAGTAGATTCATATACCCTTTAAGCGAAATCTCGAATTTAAACCCACCGTATATATAGAGATCCTAGGATTTTAAAGATGATTAATTGATAAAAATATGTTGTAATAATTTGACAAAAAAACTCGGTGCAAGTTTAAATTGGGTGTAGATAAGAATAAAAGATACGGTTGAGACAAACCAAAAAGAAAAAGTAATAAAATTAATTTTAAAATCGGGAAGGAGGATTAATATAAACACATGTAATCAATTAAGTGCCTCGAGGCTTGGCGCAGAGGTTTAAATTAGAAAATAGTGTAAAAGGATTTTTATATCATAAATATTAGTTGTATTTTACAATTTAAATTTTGAATTTTTCACCATATCTCTCTCTAAGGGTTAAGTTAACGTGTTATATACCCAGGTCACACACCTACCTGTTGGATGAGTCTCCTATCGAGGATTTTCAATTATATTGGTGAGGCTTGAACTTTAGGCCTCGTTTAATCGAAATGGAGCTGCTTATCAGTGACCAGTCCAACCAGCCCGATTTCCCGACATCAGTGATTTAGATTAGATTGGACAAAAGAGTACGGAATTACTCATCAATAGCTTCTTCAACTCTTAAATTTAGTCACGATTGATGAGGAAGGTGAAGGTACGGAACAAATTAAAGGACGTCCTAAGCTCTGCCGGAGGGGGCCCTTTTGGCCATCACGGATGTACGAGGCAATACATGTGTACCAATACGCATTACCGATGGATGTCTCTTATTACTGCACTTAATCTGTGCAGTCTAAATCTCAACTGCCAACCATGCTGAAGTCTCTCACCAAAAGGTCTAATGACGACTAATGGTCTATATAAGCGCATGATGCCCTGGTCTAACACCCATCCAGTCAACCATACAAACCTCTCTTAAGCCTAAAATTCTCCTTACCCTTTGAAAGAAGTGACATTAGCAGCAACATGGCTACCAATAACCTGCAGGTTGTTTTCACTGCCCTGATCATGGCCTTATTGGTGGTTGCACCACAGGTTCAGGCAGCAATCACCTGCGGTCAAGTCACTCAGAACCTAGCACCTTGTCTAAGCTACCTTCAGGGTGGTGCTTCGGGGCCAGTCCCCGGAGGATGCTGTGGTGGAATCAAGGGACTCAACAGCGCGGCTCAGTCCACTCCTGACCGTCAGGCTGCTTGTGGGTGCCTCAAGCAACTTGCCACAGGCCCCCTGAAATCATTAGTTGGCAAAGCCGCTGCACTCCCTGGCAAGTGCAGTGTCAGCATTCCTTACAAACTTGATCCTGCCACTGATTGCTCCAAGTAACTATTCTCTTATTCTCTATATTACTCATTAATTAAAACGTCAAATAATGTACTCAAACTATCACTGCTAATGTGCAATAGGAACACTTTGTTCACCAGATACCGTGGCATTATATTTCGGTTTCTGATTAATAATGTGACATATATTGATGGATGTGCAGGGTGCACTAAACAATCCAAGAGTTAAATCATCAGAGACATGCTACGTAGAAGAACTCGTATTTGCTAAGAGCTAGATATACGGTGACTGAAGAATAAGATGCATTGTCCACCGGTCCAGTGTCCAACCCATGTTTGTTAAGTTTAGGTGTTCTACATTTCTACTATATTACGTATTATGTATGCATGCCATGAAGCAGCAAGGCTTAGACTATTTTGTATTTTCTTCCACTATTTTCTGAGCCTTACCTTAAAGTGATAGATATATTGGAGTACTTTCTTAAAAAGCATCTCAAATCCTGGTCTTAGCAACATGTTTCTGGACCATCCTTGCCAAAGGAGATATTTAAAAGAAGACGAACTCACATACTAGCAGAACAGTGTTTGAGAAATTGAAAATCAGTACTTCATTGAGATAGCATTTTAGTAAACTTGTTAAAAAAAAGAAGAATAAGTCAGAATCACATTTCTTAAAAAAAAAAACGATTGATGAAAACACTTCAGTTATTCTACTCGGATCATTTTAACCGATTAACAAATGATGCTAGGTGTAATGACTACCTTCATGACTGAGTCCAATTCCTCTACATCACTAATGTGTGGCACTTCATACACCACCTTTTCCTATTGGTTAAAACCAATATATCCCACGTGATCTCCCCTGTTGCTTTTCTTTTTTTTTCCTCT
>ONZK01002526.1:17727-38486 GCA_900322385.1 Pharnaceum exiguum | reverse complement strand
AATACTTCTGGCGGCTGACGCCTGACTCTGGCGGCAAACGCCCAAGTCGGCTTCTGAAAAAGTGACTCTGGCTCTGTACAGAATCATGCTTCTGTTTTGACATTCATGCCGCCCAGGGCGCTACTCGCCAATTTCTGGAGCCTTGCGCCCAAAGTGGATTTCGGCAGGTTTTAATTTTCCTTTTTCTATTTATTCGGGATATTGCTATATATATTTAAGGCATTTAATAAACTCGTGTATATCCCTAAATATTCCGGAAATTTGAAGAAAGGAAGAGATTAACCCTTCGCCAAGCAACATTTAATTAATTAAATAAATACATAATTAAATGTAATATTTAAATGATTAAATATTAAATGGAGAAAAGGCTAGTAGATTGGGCTTATTTTGTGGCCTGATTTGAAAGGCTAATTAATTAATAATTAGGCCATTGGGCTAATACTAATTAATCGGAACGGGCTATGGTTTTATTAACGATCCAAATGACAATTAATAATTGATCGAGTTTAGGAATCGACTTCAATTTAATTCTCAAGTACCGGTACACCCATTTTAATGGAGTATCAAACTATCCGACGGATATAAGGTTAGGGAATTTCATTACGCATGGCAATACCCCGTACAAAATACGGTATCTACAGACAGCTCAATCATTTTTGTTGAAATGACTTCTAACACATCCTTATCACCGCTACTATTGATAGCATCACATACATTGTCGATATACTAGTTGTAGCGGCCGTTTTATTGTGCAGCATTCGAGTAAAATTGCACAATGGATTCCCTTTATTTTCCTCTTATTTCCTTTTATTTCATTATATTTCCTTCTCTTCTCTCTCCATCCTACCAAATTGAGCCGAAAAATTTATACGGAATACTAATCAAAGAAACCAATATCAAAGAGATTATACTTTAGTATGGCGTTGAAGATTACCGCTATTTTGCATGTGCTCCTTATGTTGGTGATGCTCATGTCTGGAGGTACGTCTTTTACATCATAATATCTATAATATTGAGTTATCAATATAAAGAAAATTAGAGAATATGTGATCTCATATTATGATTGTATAATCCTCAATAAAGAATTTTTTTATTTATCTATCGATACTCAGTTATAAGAGGGCGGGTGATATGTGCAACAACATATATTGGGACCCTGAAAAAAACTCTTAAGAGCATTGGCACCACAATCTTCTTTACATTCTGAAGAACCGCAACCACCTAATGGGAGTTCTTGGCATTCTATGTGACCTTGATACTTATTTAGACTCGCAGCATTGATGACATTCTTTGCTTATTACGAACTTCATCCATGGATGAAATTTAATGGCTTCTATACTTTATAAACCTGATTCCCATCTACTTACGTCAATGTAAGACTTTGTACTTCTTCTGTAAGAAAGAATTTTTCCTCTAGGTTTATTATTTATGTAATTTACTACAAAAAATTATCGTTAAAAATAATTTGCATCTCATTTAATGAATGTTAAACTTTGCGGTTATTCTATAGCAAATCATTATTCCTTTAGGTATTTTTTAAAATCTCTACATCATGCTGTTTAGGTTGTTGATCACCTAAAATTATCGTGCCTATGCTAATTATTTGACTCTTTACAAGCAGGGAACCCGTATGGAGGTGTTTGTCCGCCTTAAGTATGCATATGACTACAAATGCAAATTTGTTGAAGGAAGGACTTACAATATCGAAGGGTAAACTTAGACCTGGCAAAACTGAATCGAATCCGATTATCCGAACCGAATTATCCGAACCCAAAACCGAATGACATCCGAAAAGACGCTACTTTTACCTATCCGAACCGAAATGGATCCAACCCGATCCGATAACCCGAAACTTTTTTCTCACGGAATTAGAATCTAGAAATTTTAAAATATACACTAGTAAAATATCCGAATTTGACCCGAAAAAAAATTATATGGACCGAATCCGAACTTAGATAGATATTACAACGCTAAAATCTATCCGAAACCGAAGTCATCAAAACCAAATCCGATCCGAATGACCCATTTGCCAGGTCTAGGTAAACTGTCGGAAGCAATACACGTGCTACAAGACACCCATGCAAAATTCTTTGGAAAATATACTAAATTTTAAGAAATCACAAATAATCGTGGCTGGTTAGCCAAGAAACTTTTTTGATTGATTTAGTATCCTATCCTGCCATTTCATCCGACAATTTTAATGTTGTACAAACAACAAACGCGGAGAGCACTATATCTGATAGGTGACATTCCAAAAAAATCATTATTCCAATCTTTGTGTAAATGAGAAAATGACTTAAGGTTTAAATGTTTAATATTGTTTTCTACTTACTGTCAGATTTCACACGTTGGTCATGTCAAGAAGATGGAGGGTGTCAAAGAGAGAACAAGAAGAGAGCAGTGTACTGTTCCACCTAAAAGACCTTCAGTAAGGTAAAACTTCTGAATTACAATATTTTACCTTACTGAAGGTGGAGGATATGCTTTATAATACTTCTACTTTATTAGTTGTTTCTGTGCCTAACGTTGTTTTCAATGGCACAGAGTTGTACTCTTCGATGAATTTATAAAAACAGTTTGACTATATTTTAAATCATCCTACCAATGGTGTTGTTGTTGTCATATTGGCCGGGGTGGAAATTTACTTCCTTTAATTTCCTTACGATAATATTCCTTGTTACCAAGACTCGGTCAGTGCCGAAAGAAAAGTTTCCTTATGATTTGTGAGAGTACGTTCGGATCGGCAGCGCACTTCTGCCTGTCGGTTTAATTTGATTACCCATGAGATTTACTTTCTCTATATATAGAGCTAATACAAGTATTTCGTAACTGCGCAGATTGAAGTTAATCGTTTAGTTACTGTTATGTTATTTTATTAAGTCAAGAACGATACACAAAAAAAAGGGTTCAATCAAGAAGTCTAAAACGATGAAAGATCTTATGATGATGAACAAGTTACGATTACCGCTAGGTTGGGAACGAATCATCATGAGCCTCAACTCTTGTACAGTTGGGGCTTTCATGCAGGTGAAGAACAAAAGAAGCAGCAGACAATCAAAAACCGTGAACAGAAGTTCAAGCAGGCACCCAAAAACCAAGAGCAGAAGAAGCATGCGCTGCAGGCACCAAAACGCCAATCTCGGTCGCCCTCGAACAGTATTTGGAGGGGTGAATTGTTAGGTGCCTCGCACTGGTCTGAGAAGGATCTTGACGAGATGACGGATAGAGATTGGAGAATGTACTGTTCATACTGGAAACTAGTATCTCGTACAGTGGACTAAGATATAGAAAGAATAGTATTCCCATGCCAATGAGAAACTGGGGTGAGACTAAACTTGATCCAAGTTTATTAAAAGCAGTAGTGTCGGGGCTAGGTTACGAGTCTCCAACTCCAATTCAGATGGCAGTCATTCCTTTGGGCCTTGAACAGGTAGATGTCATAGGTATAGCAGATACGGGTGATGGGAAGACAACCGCTTTTATTCTTCCTATGTTGCATCATGTCATCAGTCGGCTACCTCATGGAGATCAGCTTGATGAGGAAGCTCATCAAGGTAAAGGTCGTCCTTATGGCCTTGTGCTCGCACCTACACCTGAATTAGCTCAACAGATTGAGTGTGAGCTTGTTAAGTTTGCTCGTTATTTGGAGGTAGGAATCAAGATTGTTTCCATTGCAGGTGCCGGTGCTGGTGGAGAGCCTGATCATATTGAGAAGGGGTGTCATATTGTCATTGCGACCCCCGGACGTCTTCTGGATTGCCTAGAAAGGGGTTGTATTGTCTTGGATCAGTGCAACTATGTTGTTCTTGATGAGGCTGATCAAATTATAGAGACGGGTCTTGAGCCGGAGGTGGTGGATGCCTTGAAAGCAAGGCCTTCAAGTTCTGTGAATCGAAGAACTACCCACATGTTCAGTGCCACTATGCCTAATAACTTCCTGACGAGTCATCCTGTGGTGGTACAGGTTGGTAGTTGTGGAGAGCCAACAAACCACATTAGACAGCATGTGGTAATGGTTGAAGAATCGGAGAAAGCGACGAGATTGAATAAATTGCTTGATGATTTGGGTGAGAGGATGACAGCTATTGTGTTCGTCAACAACAAGGATAATGCAGACACTGTTGCTTTGAATTTGCTCGAAAGAGGCTACCGTGTCACAACTTTGCATGGTGGTTTATCACAGGAGCAAAGAGAGATTAGCCTTGAAGGTTTCAGGACCTTGAGATACGATATCGTGGTTGCGACTGATGTTGGAGGACGTGGTATAGATATACCTATTGTTCCTCATGTTATAAACTATGATATGCCTGGGAACATTGCGACGTACACCCACCGTATAGGTGGTACCTAGGAAGACCGGTGTTGCCACCACATTTTTGACATTGGACGATACTGATGTCTTCTTTAGGCTAATGCTGAAGCTTAATCAGAGTAACAGCCCTGTTCCACCTGCACTTTCTGGGCACGAGGCCTCACAGTTGAAGGTAACCCTGGACGAATTTCCTGGTCACCTACCAGGCGGAAGGAGACCCTATTTTCCCTATGATGATAAATTTTTCTGAAGCATGCAGTTGATGAGCAGTTTTTGATGTTCCAATTGTGCGAGATGTACCTAGACTCTAATTAAAGTTTGTCAACAAGACTTTGATGTGAGAAGTTGCAATGCAAGCTTCAATGATGGTCTATTGGTCTAGATCTTTTTGTAACAATTTTAATAAAATTTCGATCAGTTACTCTTGCACTTTATCTATTTTCAGCTGTGTCAGTTGTATGAATCATGTTGTGTCAATTTTTTTATGTGGTTGTTTTATCGTTGAAGTTACTGACGAAACGATTTTGTTTTTCTTCGGTAGCAGTTACGCAGATTCATTTGAGATTTAGATGTCGTATAATGTTGCAACGTTTAAACGACTATCCTACGCCTTCCTACTTGAGAGTTGAGAATATTTTTTTCCCAAGACCAGATTATGCACTTAATAGAAGTTGTTGGATAAATAAAGGTGATTACTAAGCCGCTTTGCAGGTGACATTGACATAGAGTAAATGATGGGCTTGCTTCCATTATACAACTTCGTACAAACAACAGCCCCGCAGCTCCACAAATGTCGGAAAGAGCCTTGTTGAATGCATGTAGGAAGTGGATGAAAGTATGTTGCTCATCAGAATAGTAAGAGATGTCAAATACAACAAAGAGAACAAGTTTATCACATAGGATCATTCTGCTGCTTACATTCTAATGCACAAGTTCCATCACCTGGATTAAATTGTTCATGGAAATTATGATTGACAATGGGAAGGTCATCAGACAGTCGCCCCATAGTTGCTGCCAAAGCTTCTGATTCAGAGTTTAAACTTGCAAGTCCATTCTGCCTCATGTAATCCTCCATTGGCAGGCTAGCAAATTGAAGAAGACCACTCAAACTCGGTGGACCTGCTCCCACCTTTGATAAAGCTTCTCGCCTTTCAGGATGGCAGTTCAGATCTAGGCTCTTACCAGTCTCGTTTAAAGTGCCACCTTCAGCTGTTTGATTGCCAAGGATCACATCATGACCCTTTCCGTCCTCTGTTAGTTCGTCAGTACTGTCGATTTGACTAGCTGGTCCGACATCTAGCAACCTGACGCTTTGATTAACTTTTTCACCATCTTCTTTACATTGGTGATTCCTAAGGGCAAGTTCAGCTTCTTGTTCAGACTGTCGCTTCTTCTTTCTCATCATGAGAGTCTTGAAACGACGTTTCACTGTCATGCAAACCGTGCATGTGCACGTTGACTTATGTTTGCCCTTTCCACTGGGAGGCTGAATGCATACAATGCAAGAGCAACCAGGGCGGTGCCTGGGATGCCTGGTGGTGGTAGCAACAGTTGAAGAACCTGGATCATTTGTGTTACTATCTCTCAAGGTTGCGGCACTAGCTAGAGCATCCAGGCCAGCTGCTTCTGGTTTTTCCTGTACCATCTTACTAGTCTTAAACATTCTTCTTTTCTTAGAATCTAGAGAATCAGTGAAGACAGGAAAAAGTAGTCAGAGACTACTCCAGTTCCAAGAAACATCTTAAAGGAACTTAAATCTTAAAACACCCTTCAATATGACCCTCCACAATAAGTTAGGTGAGTGAAAAAGAAGATTAGCACCACAAACCAAACATATAGATGTTCTTAAAAAGAAACAACAAAAACAAGAAAGAAAGAAAAGAAAAGAAAATTTAGTACATACCAAGCAGTTCAAGAACTATAATAGTTGATGTGTGAAGATACCAAAGTAGGCTTTACTCTTTATGATACTTGTGAAGAAATTCAACTTTTTTAGAACAAATTATATTTCACCTCGTCCTTTTCTATCCCCTTCCCCTTTATTGCTTTTATTTTACTACAACCGACCCATCTTATCCTCCTGCCAACCTCACAACCACCCTAGATAGAAACCCTCATAGCCATTTGATATCCTTAACCTCCTTTTACCCCTTACTCCACACTCTCTTTGATCACCACCTTCACCTTAAGAGCCACTTTATCAGAACTCACCCTCGCCCTCATCTGTATCTCTCCCTAACCAACTTCTTTATCCCCAACAAGCATACGCTTCCAATCTCCACACTTGAGCCAATTCCAATGCGCTTATAACTATCCCCTCAGCATCGGTACTTTTACCTGCTAATTAATGAATCTTTTCGTTTGACTAATATTTAGGTATTTAAAAGGAATTTTTTTAGCTTGATAAGGATGCTATTTTGGTCAATTGAATTTTATCTTGGCATGTCTTAACTGGATTTTAAAGTTTAAACCCATGTTGTATCAGATAATACCATGATTTCGGAGATTGCTATAATAGAGTTCAACTTGGAGTGCATACCTAAAACACATAGACATTGTTTCGAGTGTTTTGACTTTTGACTGCTTGTGGTGACAGATAAAAATATTGTGTTGGACTGCTAAATGAAGGTGGTTTGGGGGGTTGGAGGATGGGGGAATGAGAAAGAAGGTGGTAATGAGAGAGAGGGAGAGCACTCACCCCAAAGCACTAGGAAAAAAGACACAATTTTAACTATAACTATTTATGATGTACAATTGTACATAGACACGTGTTGTACATCCAAATAGGGGCAATTTGGTTCAAAAATATTTTACATTCCTCAAAGGTATAATAATAGAAAGATCAAAGCCAACTTTGGTATCTTTGTACAGGAAAGAAAAAGTTCGGCACTTTAGTACATAAGTGGAACACATTGGTAGTTTTGTGAAATTTTCTCAAGTTTTTAATTAAAATGGAAATTCTATATGTTAACCTCTCAGAAAGAACTTCAGTGCTTCACCCAATATGGTATAAAAGGATCCTAATACATACAGATGAAAGTCAATGCTCCATGAATCCTAATAGCTTTTAAATTCATGGCTGGAGAAAAGAGCCAAACCAATTCTTTGGTTAAGCTTAGCCCAACCAGACAGGATAGAAAGACCAGATACTAAGGGATCGCATGCGTGGAAATCATACATCCCACGGAGTAAGAATAGCAATCAACAATGTCACCATTGGCATGAGTGGGGGAAGGGAAAAAAATAATTGCTTAGCACAAACATATAACCCATGTGGATCAGCATAAAATTCAAAATATTGAAGTAACAGTAGCAGCAACATACCCCTGCTAATCTGCAAAACATGGTTAAGGTCTGCTGGGCTCAACTCATCTGGAGCAGAACAGGAGCACCTGAAGTCATAAACATTAATATGTGAAGCCTAGTTTGTGGACTTTACAGTTGTCCACAGTAAAAAGGAAGGGAAAAAAAGAGGAAGACACAACTACTGGAGGGAGAAGAAAATGAAACAAAAGATATCAACCTGCTCTTGTCCCAAGCATTTTCTGCACATGACCACTTTGGAGGAAGTAAAACATCACCAGGTAATCTCCGCCATTTACCGCAGTTGTCACACTGAGCCCACTGCTCTATGACTCTGGAAGTAGATGCAATTTCTTAGACTCACATAACCAGATGACCAATGCATAGCACAAAACATTTGGCGAACACTAATAGTACATGAGGTCGTTGAGTAGAAGATTAACATATTAATTACGTTCAAGACAGGCAAGATCGCAGCAGTCAAGATTAAAGTTCACTTGAAACTGTATACTTGCACAAACTGTGTTCAGAAATTATGTATTCCTGATGAGCTTTGACAGTGTTCTATGAGTAGCATTAGCACCCCTACAGACTTCATTTTCATATATAAACGAGAAATTAACCATAGTCACAACAAAAATGTTCAGACTTCCTAATTTTCAGGAAGACACGCATTCCAAAATAATAGTTTGCTCGTGTCCTCTCCAATTCAAGTAGAAAACCTTCATTTTCCTGACATATAGAATCAGGATTTTGGATATAACCTAGCAAATTTACATTTGAAAAATTACCCTGATTTAGAATGTCAGGATACATATGCAATGGAGTCAATAACACATGGCGGACATCATCATAAGTTCAAGCTACCTGTGTGGCATTTTAGGATTAGCTTGAATATTTTAGCCTTCAATCTTTTATAAGGGTGAGGATTTGAGCTTTCATGCAACAACCATACAAAACAATCAGAGCTTCTCGTTTCAGAATTCAAATTTAATACAGTGTTAAGCTACACTTAGCATCATCAAACTAGCTAAGTTTTTACTACCAACCAGTAACAGCAACAGGCTTCATGAAGTGGAACCTAAAAAAAGTTCTTATAGACGACTGTATTTCCAATAAACTAGAGAGGCAAAGAAGAAAACTTTACCCGGATGAGCGAGCAGTGAAAATAGTGCTCTTTCCAAAAACCGGAGGTTCCTGTCAGCAACAACATGCTTAGAAAAGATAGCTGAAGATCATAAAAAATACAATGGAAAGCACCAAAACTCAAACAACAAGAACACATAACCATTGTAAGACAGTGACAACTCAAAAGCCAATTCATATGCTAGCCATTTGATAATCTAAAAAATTCCCTGGTACGAATGTCAAATCAGAGGTATATATATATTAAATATAGAAAAAGAAAAAACAAATTTACTGATCAGGTTGATAAGGTGAAAATGTACTCTTACATACACTACTATGACAGGGTGTAGATGCCAGGAAAATCACACTCACTTTGAGATAGGTAGTGAGAAAATATTTCAGACACAGATTAACAGGGAGGATTTTTTCTTTTTTTTTTTGGGATCAAAACATGAAAGATTTAAAAACAAGATTCCCACGACAACATTTAGTAACCTTGCCATGGTCTCATGCATGCATCCAATAATGTTCATACTTCATATTCCACTACAAAGGTACTTATTAATATCATGGATAATCAAGAATTCAAGATTAAGAGTTAGAATTTAGAACAACTTACTTCGTATTCTTCAATCTCATAATCCTCAACCACAACAACACTAGGCGTTACAGTTCGCGGTGGCCGAAGCAAACCCTGTACCTCATCCCAAGTCAATCGCAGAGCCCAAACATCTTGACTATCAATAAGCAACCTCTTATTCTTCGAACTTATGTTTCGACTTTTCTTCCTGTCCTGCATCAGCATCGAAGTGGATAAGATGCTTTCCTCTGTTCCTTCACCATACTTCACACCGTTCTGCCACTTGATGTTCCCATTAACAGCATCCAGTTGTTGTGAAAAAGAGTTTGAGTGAGTTTCACTGCTCACCTTCATTTTCTGAAAAGGGCAGCAGAAAAAACCACTGTAGTCAGTTTTTTGATATCACAAAAAAAAAAGGTTTCATTTAAGCAAATTACCTGCATAGCAACAGGGTTTGACGATTTTCGAAAACCCATAACAAGCTTTCCTTCCGGATCCATACGGCTGAAGATGACTGAAGAAGAAAGAAAATAGGCATCATTGCAAAATTCTTATTTGTAAAAGAATGATAAACACCACCTAGAGAGACCGATTGTGTAATCAGAATCCTTGGAAGGTGTTAGTTTGAATCTTCCAAGTAAAGGACAAAGAAAAAAATTTACAAGAATCCCGCAGTTTTCCTTAATTTTGTATAGAACTCCCTTGAACTTTGCTTCTGTAAGAGAATCCCCTGAACTTTGTTGATCCTTGTAATTGGTTTCAAATAACCGATTTCACAATTTAAAGACCTAGTTGCAAGAGAAGGTGAGTGAAGTAAAGGGGTGGATAATGTAAGAAATAATAGAAAATGGAAAATGGATACGAAGAATGAGGAAAAAGGAGAAAGAAAATAGGGTAATTTGGGAATAATTTGTTCAAAGTATTCAAATGAAGCTAGATACAAACGTCAACTAAATTTAAGGGATTTTCTAATGAGAAGAAAAGGTTTAAGGGCATAAAACTGAGAAAACCCCAGTGATTTCTATAAAAAAAAAATCCAAGGATAAAATCAGATGGGAGCTAAGAGCACCTGTGTCGCCAGCTTCGAGTTGCATGGACTGGATACAAGGAGTTACGCCCTCTAATACATACATTCGGCTGTTATTGTTAGGCCAAAACCTGAACTGAAAGATCCACTCTTTTCCCTTCATGTCCTGAATTTTCATAGGAAGCCCTTCTGGTTGAGAAATCGGAGGAAAATATGCCTGAGGGAAATAAAATTTGTCCAAACTAGTGAATACAAAATGCATAAAAAATCAACAGCCACTTGAGCAGATTGGTATGTGGATATTGATGATCAGACTTACTTCAGCACATGCTTTAGGAAGTACCAAACGCCCAATTCGTCCAGCATCACTTGCACTCAAAACTTTCTCAAACAATGGCACAATCGTACAATTTGAACTGATCATAAGAAGTCAAGGAGATTAACACTAGTCCAGTTGTAAGGGCGAAACCATGCAATAAACAGATCACGACAGCTTGAATATAAATCATTACTAAAAAGGTAAAGGTAATCTCTGCAAGAACATAGGTGGATACTCTCCAGTTATTTGCTGCAACTCTTGGTCTGTAATCCTTGGCCAATAACGAGGAAGCAGGTGATGCCGGCCTCGTCCATCAACAGGAGGTCTAGCCACGCGACTTGGTGGCATCACAGTCACCTTAGCTTCAGGGAGTGGAGATATGCCAAACTTGGATGGGCTTGGAGATGGCTGGTGAGAGTCAAATCCTTGGTCAAAGGAGTTTGAAATCTTTCTCTGATCTCCCTCATCGATCACTACCCCAGAACTCGAATAGAGATTAGCCGCTGGAGCGCCCAAAGTAATATTCAAGTTTGGATGAGCTACTGGTGCATAGATACTCTTTGGTTGAAAGGTGACAGTAGAAAAATCAACTCTAGCCTTCTGAAACAAATCCACAGACTGAAGCGAATTTGGCATATATGCACTTCCAAATTCTCCAAAAGGCAGCAACACCTCTTTTTTAAGACATCCAAGACCGGTATTTCTATCAGCAGTCTCAATCATAGGTGCTGGATGATTTCCATTACTGTCTTTATACTTTCCGGACTGTACAACGACATTATTTTCCTCTGACAAAGTACAAGGTCCAGAGCCATCACATTTCTCAAAGCCAAAGCTCTGTAACAAAGAGCAAAAGTCATAACGCTAATCATATTCAGTATTGCACAGCCAATATAGTTCATCATTTTCATTGTTGTGGATTGTAGGGAAGAAAGCAAATGCCTTCTGATACAGCTAACCAATGAATTCTTTTTGATGATTATGAACCCTTCCCCAAAGGACAGATAGGCAGTACTAAAGATGGAAAACAAGGGAAACAACCAATCATAACAATCACATATTAGAGTAATTGTTGTTCATTGTTTAATGTTGACTCCTATAATTTTCCCAACAAAATTTCACTTTGTAAGTAAAAGTGTAAAACTATAACAAAATGAGAGAATTGATTGATTTATTCTTACAGTGTCGGGACATAAATTTCTCGCACAGCCAATGCACTTAACACCGCCACCATCAAGCAGCTCAATCAAAGACAATGAAGCAATGCATCCACAGTGTAGTCGCTTCATAAATAGAATTCAGTTACGTCAGTGTTCGTGTAAATTAGGAACAAAAATAGGTACATGAACATGGAGGGCTTCGTGATTTTGACATTTTACCTTGCCACAAGTAACACACTCTCTCCAGCCAGAGTCGTCTGCATGAAATTCCTCACAATAACTATGTTTCTCAAAAGTCGACCTGAGATGAGCACAGACATCATGTTTATACTAAAGACACTTTGTTTAATTCACAGTAATGATCGGCATTCCAAAAGTTTTCCAGTCATCATATATACATTATTCTGTTTTTTCAGTAAGCAATAGCATCATCTAATTCTAACTCATAGCGTGTATCCATTTCGAGATTAGGTCTTCTTGTTTAGTCTTCACAACATAGTAACAATCACTTCACGCAAAGATCACTAAACTCGACTAGCAGCCGTTGGCAATAGCTATTCCACTTCCATTCATGGAAACATAATTAGACATCCTTCACCAAGTATCATCCCAAGATAGAAACTTCACAAACTTATGAACATCTCCATGAGTTTCAAATTATAACCTTTTAAACTTAAAATACAGTATACTGACCAGAGTGACCTATAACGGCAATAACTTACAAGGCAATAAGTATATTTTAACCTCCAATTCTTCTCCCGGTGTAAATGCTTTTATCAAAGCATTATAACACCGACCTACTTAGTCACCTTATACATATCATTAGTCAGCGCCTTATTATTAGTCACAATTTTACCAGGCTTGTTGAATTTTAACTAAGTGATCACTGAACCATCAGCACATAATATAATCACAGGAGGTCTCGTCTCTGGCCTTAAATTCTGAAGAACAGTACACTCAAAAAAATACAAACAAACTTGAAAGAGATAACATATAGTAACACGTGAACTTTACTTGGAGGCACTCACTTGTTACGTAAATAATTGAAAACAAGGTACAATAGTAATAAGTTCTTTCATTTCCCAAATTAGCTATCTTATAAAATCCAACTCCTACAGAACAGTACATATACATATTCACGGGTTACTATTGTAACAAACCGAAAAAACACGTCAAATTGGCAAAACCCAATTAAAATGTTACTTAAAATTAAAACCCAACAAACATAACATAACATAAAATGAAATTAAGAAAAGTACCCGCATTTATGGCAAAGGTTAGCCAAATCACCAGATCGCAAGCTCCAACCAGTTTTCCAGTCAGCACACGACGTCGTTCCACAAAGTATATTCATACATGTCTTCAAACCCATACTAGTCTCCTTACTATTAGTCATCCTTTCTTACTATCAATTCAAACCTCCTATTAAAAAATTAACTACAGTAAGCAAACTTTAGTAGAAGAAGATAATATTGAAAACCCATATAGAAAACATGAAAAAGAAGAGAAATTTGCTTCTGGGTATTTGAGAAAATTAAGCATGAAAAACATTTGACTGCAAGGAAGAGAAGAGGTGAGAGACAGACAGTTACCTTGGTTACTGTGCATCATGTCCCAAATTGGAATTTGTTTCAAAGGGTGTTTTAGCTAATCAGCTTGCTTAGTAATTTGGTTAAGAAAAGAAAAGATTGGTTCTTTTTTTATTTTTGAATTTATGGCTGTTTGTTTTTTTTGGAAGAAGGAGCTGAGTGTCGTGTAAGAGTAAGAGCAGAAGGAGAAAAGGAAAAAGAAGAAGAAGATGAAATGAAAAAATTGCATGCACGATGAATGTATGTGAATAAAGTTTGGGTTAAACTCAACTCTTTTTCAGTTTTATTATCTTTGTGTTCTTTTAGTTTTGGGTGTCTTTTTCTCAGTTTGGTCGTTTGTTCACTTTGTTGGTTTCTTCTCACTTACCTGGTTTTTTGGCTGAGGGGTTTTGGCCTTTTGGGTTAGATAAATTGATCAAGAAATTACAACTCGAAAATACACTAGTACAACTGTACAAGAGTACAATACTGCCAATAGTACAAGCCTACAAGGTGCAATACAATATAAGCCTACAAGGAGTACTTTCGTCGGTACATACCAAAATTATGTAAACCGGTTTTATATATGACACTAGCACATTGCATATTAATGACCCATTGAATAGTCATTAATAACCCATCATGCAGTTATTAATGACCTCTCGGGTAGACATTAATAACCCATCTCGCTCAATCTCATATATAAAACGGGTTCACACAAATTTTTCTCATAAACTTATCTTCAATCGGGTCCTCGTTGTACCCTTGTTATCAAAACAAAAGATTATATTAAGTGAAATCCACAATGTCAATACGAACTAAGTGGAGTAGATATCTCTAATATAAACAATTACTTTATTAGATTAATATATAAATAACACAGAATATTTTAAAGTTAAATTAAGTAAATGTAGTAAATTGGATGTGAAGTTACCTAAGGTTAAAATGAGCATTACAGTTTGTCGTGAATAGTTAAATCTCTAAATACATTTGCTCTATAATATCTTTAAGATCCACAAAGACATTATACAATATATTGTTAAGAAATTTCATCAAGAAATATTGTGTTTGTAGTGCTTTAGTTCATTGAGAAATGAAAAATTGCCACTAGCATTATATCAATTTGAATGTCATTAATGTTATAGTTTGGTATTTCTTTCACTTTTTTTTGTAAGTTAAGGAATGGACGAAGGAATTACGAGTGTCTCGTCTCAAGACATTATCCCAATCTATCCTCATGAATAATTGAATAATTCTATTTAATTCTTCAGATCATGAGACATTACATGGACATTACATAATATATATACTACCTATGTTGTACGGACACTCCTTCTAGGTGTCGTGTCCGACACGAGACACGAAAATAAAATTGTAAAGTTACACTAGTTTTGGAGTTTCTAAACCCAAATACGTGTCCGACACGACACGGACACGGCGCCCGAGTGAAGTGTCCGTGCTACAGAATATACTACCAGTTCAATTTCTACCATAGTTTGCTAGCCAATCCACTACTCTATTTCTTTCACTTATATGATTGAAAGAGATGAATGTCAAATCCTAAACTTGAAAAGTGTCTTTGTCAACTATTTATAAATAGGAAGTTTATATAGGAATATCAGGCTACAAGATATGAGAATTGTTAAGCCCTTGACCTTGAGTACCTTACATTGCTTCTTCAGTTCTTCTTGTAATCTTTAGTTGACTTGTGATTATAATTTTTGATTATGTGGATTTAGAAAGATACTACGTATGAATGATTGATTAAATTGCATTGATGCAGACCATTTCATGAAAGTATGATCCCACCAAACACCAAGGCTAATGATAATGCGGTAATGCTTAAGCAATCAAGTATTATCTTCTACGTTGCTTTATTCCTAAGCCCCCAGCTGAGCCAGGAAAGCCGTAAAGTGCTTAAGCTAATGAATCACACTTGACAGTGATGACACTAGAGTTCTTGCCTTGAAACATAAAAAACTGACAAATAGAATATTGCACCAACTTCTTCATAATTGGATTGAACAAATAAATACGTAGGAAGATTCTATACCAATACATAAAAAATGCGGCTAAAACATTCTCTACGACCTGATAATGCGCAGGAGACGGGACCTAAACATTGTCATTTATTTACTCAACATAGATGCTGATTGCCTGATTGTTTTGCGTAGCCTGTTTTACGTTCCTTTGATGTTACCTTTTTTAAATAGTTGTTCTGAAATGTATTATTTATTTATTTTAATTTTGTCAGGAGTTCTGAAATGTATTGCAGAAGTCAACACCTTGCTGATCTAATTGGAGAATACTCTAGCACGGGACCAAAGAGAAGAGACTTCCTACATTACTCTAGCTCATGTTTTCCACTACCTCAGAGTAGAAAGAGATGCATAATTGCATATCTTAAGGACAGCTAAAGTGTTCGCAACTAAATTAATCGAAGGAGGCAGTCCCTAAGAATAGAGGTGGCATAATCCAAGTCACCAGCCAAGTTTTAATCAATGTGAGACTGTGAGCTAATTGAAATACTAGCTGATGCTTGACTTGTTTGTAACCAAAAGAACCGTTATTTTCTTCTTTTTTAAGGAAAAGGATCTCCTCTCACACTTAAAAATAAAGAGTACTTGATTAGGCACTCTTCAATCACTAAGTCTACACAAATACTTGGATGAACTCGTTTTATATATAAGTCTGTGTATTAATGACAATGAAATGTTAATCAATGACCCATCGGTGGTCATTGACGACCCTGATAACCATTATTAAACTCGTCTCAGCGTCTCATATATGAAACCGGACATATATGAAACGGATTCACAAATATTTTTATGATAAAGTCTAAAATGTAAAATGAATACTTGAATTGTTTGGTAATTGAAGAATAACTGTTCTGGTGCTCTATATTATTCGGACTTAAAAGAAGCCCATAGTCAATATCTGACTTCAAAGTTCAACACCTGAAGTGGACTTACCCAATTCCCTTTTGTACTACAAACCCAAGAGTATAGGATATGGTTGTCCAGCCAATTTAGGTTTGGCATTAGAAATTGAAAGAGCAAGCACACTCCGCTAAAAGTAAACTCTCATTCAGAGAAAGGTACCATGAGGCTTATCCATAGAAACATAGCCCCAGCCCAAAACATTACACCACACTCTTTAGTAGTACATCACAAGATACCTAATTGACTTCCTTTTTTAACAAGACCACAATCTTGACATTCCAGTGTTGTTCACTTTGCATGGGTAATGGAAAGTCCATTAGGAAGAACGTACAGTACACACATTGGGCTAAAAATGAAGTCCTATCCAGATAAATTAAAGCCCAGCAGAGCCCAAATTCTTTCAGTTCAGCAGCCAGCCTTATCAAGACGAAGACAATGCCCCCTCATCACCATCAGTCGGTCAGCAAAGCTAGAAGTTCTGCAACTGTAACATCTCCTTAGCTTCTAAACACAAACTCTACTCCATTCTCTCTCTTTCCTTTCCTCAGTGACAGACAGTTGCATTGTACTAACAATTACACAATGGCGGGAACTTCAACTCTCAAGTTCACTGTCTCTCCTCACATTCGCCCATCACCAGCTGCCTTTTCTTTTGGTCTCAAAATTCATCATCACCATTCACTCACATTTTCCCGCCCCACCAAGTTCTCAAGTAAGTTGTACATTTTCCTTCCCTTTTTGGGTGTATGGTGAAAGTTCATTTCTTTATTTTTCTGTTTTGAAAATGCTGCTGCTTGGTGGTGTCCTGTCCTTATGCATGTTAATTTGTTTTGCAGGGCTATATGCATTCTCAAGTAATGACATAAAGGTGGGAAGTAACATTGAGGTCGATGGTTCTCCTTATAAAGTCTTAGGTCAGTAAGTTGTTTTGCTCCCTTTTTCTTACATTACTATATACTCTACTGCATTGCATTGTTTGCTCTGTCATTGTTTGTCTGTTTGTAAAGTTTCAATCTTTCCTTCAGATTTCGGCGCCATTGTACTGTGTTGCTGTATATGTCATGACCCTTGTACCATTTCTCTGTTGTAAAAAGAAAGAACCTTGCTTTTTCTTTTTTTTTTCCTTTTTTTTTTTGAATGGATATAAGCTTGTTTGTGGAGAAGAATTGAGGGAGTTAAATGGTTCTCATTGAAGGATTTGGCTTTGTTGTGTTCCAACTATGAAAATTAACTTTGAGGGTGATTATGATTTTTTTATTTGTTATTTATTTATTTTAAGAAAAGGGGTGATTATGATTTTATGAAGCACTTAACTTGGTCTGTTGTAATTATGAGATGAGAATTTACTCAATTTAGAGTGTGTATGATTTGATGAGGCTTTTGAATTTTAAAGGTTAGATTTTTTTTGAATGAGATTTTGAGACAAATGTTGTAGTGATTTTGGTTGCTAGCAGCTTGTTTGTGTGAGTACTTATCTAATGATATTTTGGTGTACTTCCTTGTCCACTATGTGGATTTATACCAAGTTACCAAGGGTTAGCAATGCTTGCTTTTTGAGTGTTTCTTCTTTGCTAAGACTGTGAAGATGGTGTCAGTAAGTAACATGGCATAACTATCTTCAGGATATCCACATGTGAATGGTACCTCGAATATGTGCTGTGCCCACTTCAAACAAAAAAAAACTAATGCAAGTTAGATATTATAATCATAACTATCGGTTGTTCTACATAAGACTTGATAGACCAAGTATGGAGCTGTATATTAACTTGTTGACAAAAATTCAACAGTCTTGTCGATTGCTAAATAGTTTTTTTTCTTTTCCGAGAGATTTTAGTTCGCTCTTTACCAAGCTTTTGATCAGTTGACATGATGCTGTCTGTTTGAATTATGTAGAATTTCTTCATGTGAAGCCTGGAAAAGGGGCTGCATTTGTGAGGACGAAAATGCGCAACTATGTGACAGGAAACACAGTTGAGAAAACCTTTAGAGCGGGAATTTCGGTATGTTTTCTTAAACTTTGAGCAATCTTTCTTCGTTGCATGTTTCTCTCTCTTTCGCGCCTCCATATCACTTTTTAAAGCGCCAACGTTTGAGCTTATTCAATCTGTCCGTAACTTGGTTTTACTTGTGCAAATATGTCACCATAGCTCAGTTGGTAACACCTTTGAGATCTATTCCAGAGATCCCTACTTCGAGTCAACTTGGGCCCATTGGGGGTTCCCGGCCGTTAACTTCAAGACCCGTGGGATTAGTCTGCTTGGATACCCTTGTAATCTGGGAAAAAATTACTTGTGCAAATATGCACTCTGCATATAGTCCTGTACCATCGTTGGTGCTTGTAGGCATGCAGAACTAGTTATCATTATGATATTATCTGCATCTATAACCGCTCATGATACAACATCTTTTAGGCTGAGTTATAACAGTCCATATGGTAATTGCCTATGTTCTAGTATGCAAGCATTAGAAATGTTTTTAAAATATAAAGAATTTTTGTTGTGTAATTTGGAGAGTTATGAAGTACTTCTAAAGAGCAGAGGAGCTTGAGTTATGGGTTCTATTGTCCCACTAGGACTAAGTTCTTCACTTGTGTTGATGTCATATTCCTCTAATATACTTCTTCTACACTAGCTTTTTCTAGATTTGAGGATCTGTCTGAGTCGATTCCCTCACCCTTGAATGTACCTACTATAACTTGGGCACCTTCATCAACTGAGTCTCTCAATCTCATCTTTCCAATACCATTTTTCCGACAAATCGATTGACTCGTCCTAACTTGCAGTCTCTCAATCTCATCTTTCCACTCTTTCTTCTCATCAGCTGGAAATATTCATTTTCCATCGAAGGCCCTATGCCCCACTGATTCAATAGTGGATTCTGATGCCATCTTATTTACTTTGCATTCCCGCTCTCCTCCTGTGATTGAGCCCGTTCGACTGCTCAACTGGGCGCTGGAAAAAAAATTCATTCAAGCCTATCCCTGTCCGATAGAAATTGATTTAAATGAAGGGATCAAATCAACCTAAGTCCTTAACACTGTGTACTCAACAAGGATAGCATTGTTACACCGTAAGCTAATGACAGACTTTGTTTTGAAAGTGAATGACAGAAATTTTGATACTATCTTTATCGCCCTCATTTGGTAGGAAGCATTAATCCAGGCCTAGAAAGAAGGAAGGTTCTGGAAAGTCAAAAGAATAGTTCTGGAAAGTCCTTGTCTCCATGATTTTTGTTCTTTCCTACGAAGAGGAGATGAGAGACATGCAAGTTCGACTCTTAATTTATCACAGTCCTTGTCTATGTTGGTACTGTTGATGCAATAGCGCTCGTACGAGATGCATCAAACAGCAAGCCATGGTTCTTCGCGGGCTTGTGGCTAAGGAATTCGGTATCTAATTGTATGCTTAACTTAAGGAAGGATCTTTGTTCAAGAATCTAGACAGCTTTTTTACTTTGAAAGGATTGGAGCCCTTGGTGAGGTGTTGCGCAAAGGAGGCAAGGAAAGGAAAATAAGGCACAATTGAACAACCATTTAACCATCCTCTCTGATTTACTTCAGCAGGAGAGGCTCCTCCTATGGTCTGCTAAATTTTCCCTTTTTACTGAGAACCTTGGAATACGAGGGGGATGTTGAAGGATGATCAGACTTGTTCGTCAAAGAAAGAATGACCTGCTGTGGGGAGGGAAGTAATTTGCATCTCAATCCAACAAGATAGAACATCATAATAAGGATAAGGAAGTTATGTGTTCTCCTGTCAAGCCTATAGTGTCTAGTGCCAAGTGAAAGTAAAGCAGAGCTCAAATCACGGCATCCAAGATAGTATTTGTCTCTCCTTTGCCCTCCTTTTTGGGACCTGCATAACACTTTTATTGCGCGGACATTGAACCTGTTCAAGCTATTTGTAACTTGGTGTTACTTGTGCAAAGGTGAAGTTCTTCATGGGGTCCTGTATAACTTGATTGGCATGCGCAATAATGATCACTATCTTGTTTGACATGCACAATCATTATGATTATCTCTACAGCCCGACTGGCTGCTCATGATACAGCCTCAACTAGGCAAAAAAAGAAAGATTCTAGATGTGTCATTAAGCATGTGTAATTTCATAGAAGATCGTCCACATAGGATACCTAGAAATTTTTTCATCCATAAACTCTGTTTTTTTTTTTAACAAAGGAAAGGTTGCGTACATTTTGACCCCCATACTCTCATGGAGTGGAGATTACACTTGGTGGTTGTTGTTATTTTTGTATCATGATTTGATGGTAATTGAATCCTGATATGTAAGCATTACATGGGTTTTAGCAAGAAAAGATTTTCTTTTAATGGAAATTGGAAATTTAAATTGTTCTTACAAGGGGAAGAAGAGTTTGCTTTACATCCATCGGGAAAGACAATTCTTCTCATCTTGGGTGCCTA
>ONZK01002525.1:24513-36280 GCA_900322385.1 Pharnaceum exiguum | reverse complement strand
TAAACCGACCCGAAACGACCGAACCCGAAACCCGACCGACCGACCCGATTGTCAGGTCTACTCCCTATGGATTACTGCTCCCTATGAGGCCATGAGTCAAGATAATTACACGATCTAATGGTTAGGTAGTCGATACAAACTTGTAAGCCCGTTTCATATATAAGATAATGTTATTATTAAAAGAAAATGTTGATTATTGATTCTTTGGAGGTCTATTTGTCACCAAGTTTTACATATAAAACGGGTTTACATAAATTTTCTTAAATTAATAGGCCTTATCTTACAAATAAAGTAGTGAAATGCTCTCCTTTTAACATTGTCATGCCAAGAGCCTATTGGGAATCGAACTGTGGTGCTTTGCTTATTTACCCGGTTTGGTCAGATTGTCCATCTCTCACATTTTCTTCAACTTCTTCTTTAGACACACAATTAGCTTAGTTTGTACGGAGTACTTAACACTTAGGTGTATGTTATTCCCAAGATGGGACTCCCAAGTGTTAGATTACTTCTTACCTATTTTAAAAAAGAAAAGATAATTGATTAATTGTTAAATCAAAAGTGTATAAATATATATTTACACATTTTTTGATGGAATATATATGTACATATTGACTATAAAGAAATGATATAAAACAAATCTATGTCGCATATTGCCTATTAGCCTAGTTTTTTTATAAAAAAAAAGGTAAGGTGATGGAATTATTAGGAGACCCTATTCTCGAGGGATATGCTCACAACTTATCCTAAAAGACAATGGGCATGTTTGGTACTCACCTTTTAGAGGCAGCTTGTTATTCCTTTGCTGGTTTGACCAAAAAAAACCAGCTGATAAGATCCAAAAAATTTGTTTGGTAAATAGGTGGTTCAGCTAGCTTTTTCACCCTAAACAGGTTTAAATTAACAAAGCTGCCCTCCCTGATCAACTCGTTCACATCAACTGGTCAAACTAGCCAATAAATCCAGCTAGTCGAATCCAGCTACCAGCTTCAGCTAATGGCCAAACAAGACCAATATCATCTAGCTCCCTGACCGCGACGTATCCTTGAAAACATCATCATCAATATCTTGACCCAAATCCGCAAACTAATCTGCCGCACGATTCCCTTCCTGAAAGATTTGTTGTATGTGAAACCATTGGAAGGTCTTCAAGAGATTACATGTATCCTGTGATTCAGTCCTTTGATTCGCCATGAAATTTGACATTCTCCATTTGACCTATTAACCTATTTGGTCAGTTGAGAAATTAATTATTACACGTCATGGGGCATATACAAGATTTGCTCCGATTTTGATGTTCAGAATTTAGCAATTTTGGAGAAAATAGACCAGCTAGATGCATCAAGCTATGGATGACAGAGTCCAGTGTAATCCTGGCGGTCCCCCAACCCTTGTGGACACTATACTGGAAAGCTTGGGGAGAAGAAGGAGAGCACAATTATTCATCCGTCCAATTAGCTTGACACCTGCCTCAATTTTTTCACCCCACCCGTTCATAGTATTCACATTGCAATGCATCTTGTTTTTCTAAGAAACTTCCTCATTCAGGCATCCTTGATCCATATAGACTATAGAAAGTGATTTGATAATGTCACAATCCATTTCTTTTTCCTTGTCTCTCAAACATAATGTGGGGCAAATTACTTTTATCTCTACTGTCACTTTTGTTGAGCTTTGTCCATGAAAATACTTCAACTTTTCTTAAATTGTATGAACCAAAAAGTTAAAACTACAAAAATTCTATTAATAAACATAAAGCTAGAATTTGATGTGAACTGCTTGCCCTGTTAAATCAATCGCTTGTTGGAAACTTCATCACATATTCACATGTGTGTTTGCAGTTTGCATGATCCTCAAAATCCCATACTTCGATAATTTATGTGCTAAATTGCTAGGCTGCTAGCCATAATAGTACAATTTCTTCACTCTTTTCAGTGATTTTGGTCGCAGTTACTACGCATTATTCCATCAAATAAAGCAAAGGGATCCTTATTTTAGCAACCCTAAACCCTAAACCCTATACAGTAATGTTCGCCCTTTATGGAAGATATGTTGAAAACCAAGACTTGTAGCTAATAGGGCAATGTACGGTAGAAAAGTGCAAGATTTATATAGGGGTCATTAAAGACTACCGAAGGGGGTCATTACTAATCAAACATTTTTGTCATTAATATCCTCTTCTTATATGTGAAATGGGTTTATACAAGTTTTTTATGTTTAAAGAATCGTACGTACGAGTAATCTCTTTGTGAGCGATCGATATTAATCTGATGGGGTTATAGTGTCTAAGACTCCTTTGACAAAGAGTTGCTCAATGTGGTAAAGAGAACATCTTCAACCCTTAAGGTTGTGGGCTCGATTCTTATGGGTCTTGATGCCTCTCTTTACTTCTTCCGTCTCAATACAGAGTTACTGAGCAGGTTCTACCTTATTTATGTTCAAATTTCAAAATATCAAAAGATATAGTTTGTAATAGATCGATGGACTTGTGTACTCTCCTCCATGATCGTATTCATATGTATTCTCGAAAACGAGCGCCTCACTGCAATTGAGCTCTTAAATAAGAAATTGCGGTACTACCCTTAAACATTCCTCCGAAAGCTCAAAATTCCAACATTGATTGTGGTATGAGAGATTGCATGAAATAATCTCTGATGCACACTTGCAAACCAAAAAAAAACATGTCTTAACACGGAGCTATAAACAAAAAAACATCAAGTTGTATAGCACTCAAAACAGAACCTCTCTGTCTTATTCCTTCAACTTCGAAAGTGCGTGGCAAAGAGATGATTGGAAGTCGATTGATGTTATGCATCAATCACATTGTCGCCCTACTTATGAAGTAACGCTTAACATCAGAATGATGAGTCCAATGTGGGGTTTTTACTTTTGTATTATGCTGTTTGTCTGGACTTTCATAATTATATTCATCAAGTACTGCATCTGGATTAGCTACTTAATTTAGGGCCAATTTTTTCATACCGAACTAAATTTAAACTTCTAATTAATTGTTTTGACTCACAATTATTTTATTATATTTATATATACGGATATACCTAAATGGATGAGACCAGCAGGGTGTCCCCTAGTAGGAAAATACTGTCGAGAACACAATCATTTTATGGGATCTACGCCATAAATTGGTTAAATGATAGAATTGGTGTTATCTGATAACCTAAACGTGAGGCGATTAATTAGAAAATTGAAAATGGTGTAGTGAATCGGCTATTACGAAACTGTTTATCAAAGCTTTTTGCCATTTTAAGGGCCCGTCAGAAATTTTAGATAATTGGTTTATGATAAAGATAGAAAACGAGAATGAGAAAATGAGGAAAAAATGATAAGGAGAAGCACACCTAGAGATAATCTAAACCAAACGTGATCGTCTTCTGTAAAGAGAATCTAACTAGATTATAGTACATCCTTGCCTCCCTGGCCATTTTCTTCACTGGTAAACAACTACGAGTATTTAAGAACGTGTAACCACCTATATTAAATTAAAGACATCGTCCTATCCAATTTTTGATTAGCACAAATGGTACCTGGCCTCACCGATTATGATGCCCGTAGCAGAACTTGGGTCAGAAGAAGCTAATTGGTTCATCAGTTCATCTGAAATATATACTCGCTCGGATAACTTGGAGAACAAAGAGTTCGATCAGCCGTTGAGAAAATACGTACCCTTTGTCCAACCCACAAAAAAAAGGAAACAGCAAAACATAAATTACTATGTGCAATTAAAAACCAAAGTTTAAAACAAACTACAAAACCCATACTGTTCTATAATATAATCTGTACTACCTATTATATATGTTCTACATACTAACATATGAGTGGTAGCTAGATCACCGTGAACTAAGAATTTTATTCTTAACCATTATTGTCCAGGGATCTGTATACGTAGAGCCATAGAGCCATAGAGGCCAGTCTAGCTAGGATGAAAACAAGATACGTCGGACAAAAATACGTACTATGCGATGCTAATTGGCTAGAATACATACGGACTAATTAAGTTTGTATGTTATCCTATCACACCAACAAAAAAAAACACATGTTATCCTACATGATGACAACATGTTACAGATATTTATACTATTGCCTAGCTTTACACATATCCACAACCTGATCGATGCCAATTAATGTACGTTCATCATGATCATCGACTCATCGTCTAAGAAACATCTCTTGCAAGACTTCACCAATATCATCGTTCCCAGACATCATAAATTGCCCGTAACCATAATCCGCCTCATCAAAAAATTGGTGGCTAGAAGTGTTATATAACAACTCATCGGGAGAGGCAGAGATCACATCCCCTCCTTGCTCGCAAGATGAGGGCCCCGTGGCCGTCTGATCAAGAGAAGTGGACAAAGACTGATGATCAACAGAAGATGGAGGTGATGCTGATGAGTAGCGTTGCATGCCAGCCGCATCATGATCTTGATCGCGATCGTGTGGCTCTACTGATTGAACCTCCTCCTTGACTGCACCGTAGTACTCCTGCTTGACCATATTGAAAGGTGAAGATTGCGATGCCGAGACAAAGAAAGGAGAATTGAGGGTGTGTTTGCTAGTTGGGGTGTGTGACTCAAAACTGAGATAGACTGAGGAATCATTTTGCTCACTACAGTCGAGTAATACTTGAGGGTTTTTGTGGGGATTTTGGCAGGTGTGCTGACCATGGTAGACAATCATGTAGTTTGTGGGGTTTTCACTAATTTGTTGAACTTGTTTGGTTGCTTGGCATCCTTGATCAATCTTATGTGTGCACCTGTAGTAATTCCTGCATTTTAACCATGTAATTTTCATGAGTACTTGTGAATAAAATTCATGTTACTATTATTCTGGCACGTAAGCTATATACACACTCTTTGTAAAGCTCAACTACTGTTAAGATGTGAGTACGTACAATTTTCAACCAAAAAAAAATGACATGAGCAAAATATACGTATACATAAGAATATAAAAGTTGTATGCAATAAATATCTTTTGTTTATTTGATAGTGGTAATTATTAGGCTATCATGAACATGTCAAGTGTTTCGGTGGTATGATATGATATTGATCTTGTAAAATCAACAATGCAAAATCAATTACCAATTGAGGAAAACAATTATTTGTGTTTTGAGGCATCCAAATCAGTCCCTTTCACCAATTTGCTAAACCAAATTTGAACAAGAATCAGAACATGGAATAAAGCTCCCAGTCTCAATCAAAACTCAGAAAATGGCTTCACTAGTTACGTTGTGCATTATTAGCTAGGAAGCATTTGTATCTCAATGAATTACTATGCAGCTATGCTCATTATTGAAAAAATTAACATTAAAAAGGGGAAAAGACCTACTGATCCGATGAAAGTTTGGAAATGGAAATGCTCATGAAATGAAGGTCTTAATTAATATTACTTAGGGGGATTAATTAAGATGCATATACATACCTAGGATGATTGGAATTGAGAATAACTTTTTGCCCATATTTTCTCCATGCATAACCATCATCTGTTAGATTTGGGATTTCAATTGTCACTGATTCACCAGTTCTCCTGCAATGAAAAATCATGAACCCAATGTCAAATAACATAATTACTCAACGTGCTAGTCGAATAATATTATATAATCAAGCCAAAGTTGCTGCAAACTTATCGAACCTTTCAACCAACCCAAGTAATTCAAAATTAATTCCAAGCTGTCCAATATTTATTATTAGTGCAACTTGCGATCGAAATAGTATTCATGTAGTCATGTTGCATATTGGAGTTACCAAAACACCCCCCATGTTAATTATAATGCCCGCAAATTAAACTATAGCAACATGACAATGATCACTAGCTAGCCATGGTACCATTTCTATTTTCTTGTACAGTATGATCCCATCTAATGGACGATAATGTTAAGCCTGTTCAAAGCAAGAGATGATCAAGACATACAGGTACGTACATGTAGTATCAGTTACTAATCAATCTGTGATCAATATCACTGGTCATGCATATTCACATAAGAAGCAAAGAGTAAACACAGAAATGATACTACAAGATCGAGTACATATAATATGTATACTAGTCGCATTTCTAGTATATATGTACCTCCTCTTGTAGCATCCTCGTTTATCTTTAGAGGTTGCATTCCTTGGGGTTTCCCCTCCAGACTCTTCAGACTTATAACTATCTTCCATAGTAGGAACTGCACACCTTTGAAAGGCAGTCATAGCACTCTCAAATGAGCTCAAAGCCACGGAAAAGTGCTCATCAAATTTTGTGCGATGAGTAGAATTAGCATGGTGATGATCTGATGATGATCCTTGACGCTCTAGATAAAGGGTTCTCATATGATGGACAGATTCTCTTCCTTTCTCTAACTCTTGAATGATCTTTGGCACATGATCTCCTGTGAGACACTTAGGTTTTTTGTATTGTGGTTGTGGTGAAGGAAGTTGCTCCATTTCTTTCTCTCTAACTGCACTTAGCTTCCTGATTAGCTCCTTAGTCTTAGGTAGGTTTCTCAAGTGAGCTTAGGGGAAAATGAGGGGCCATATCCACTTCTTTTATATTGGGGGGTCATAGACAAGGACAAAAGGCAATGCCTGCGCAAATTCAAGGAACCTTGTTAGAAAATACACTCCCCTTACTTGGGGTTAAGGTGTTGCCTTTTGGAAATGATATAACCACGCGCGCTTGTGCTAGACTTTCTTGTCCAATTTGCTTAGTTTTGTGTAGGAATATTCCCTTTAGTATTATACAGTGCCACTAATTACTCAATACTCAAAGTAGGTACCGTAGGTTGATGTTCCAAATTGGGCAAATAAATAGGATAGGGGAAATAATCTTACCACCCTAGCTGGTCAGTTTCGGACCTTATCTGTATTGGTGTACTGTAAATGTGCACATTTGTAGATTAAATCACGTGCAGAAGGTAAAAGAAATTTTCCTCTATCAAAATGCTGATGATTGAAAAAGGGATCCCTTGAAAAAACATGTTCGTAGTATGAAGTAACAAGTGACGATTTTTGGTGTAAACGATAAATTGTACATATATATTACATAAACATAAGAACTTATGCAGTTATGCCCAGTGGCAAAGCCAGATTTTAAGTAAGTGGGTTTAATTTTTAGTTATCTAAAGTATGTGCACCCATATACATAATAAGTTTTATGAGGTTGTTAATGACCAAAAAATGGTAATCAACCAAAGTTAGTTACCTTTTTTTAGTCATTAATGACCCTATCTCATATATAAACGTTGCGCGCAAAATTTTCCTATAAGATAAAGTCATACAGCATTACAATGGAGCTCAATAATTGATGCATTTTATCACTTTAGTACTTCATAATATGTTAAGTTGATAAAAAAAACCTACAATACTTGCATATACTCAGCGCTAGTTTACACCTAGAAAAATTTGATGTAATAAAATTTCTCTTTTCTTCTTTTGAACTTAAGGGGTGAAACATATACCCTTAGTATCATAGTAATTAAGAGCATATATGTCTAGATAATATAATTTATATCTCTAGCTTTATAAGAGTGCCAATGACTTAAATGTTAATGGGAAGAGTAATATGTATGTATGTTATAAAATAACAATAAAATCGAGGATATAGAAAATCCCTTTTTTCGGTTGAAAATTATTCTTATCTTTAGTTGCAGTTTGCATTTTATTGATGGTTACATTGCATGGTTAATTGGTTCTGTTTTTGAATTGAAGCAATGAATGATCTTAACAAAGATATAAGGTTCTATTTGTGGAGATCGTGTTTGTTCAAATAGCACCCCCATTAAAAGGGGATTTACATTCAATTGTTGTTGTGTTTGTTCAAATATATGCGACAGAGCATGCATGCACGATTATGCATACTCAGCTCCATATACATGGCAATTATAACGTATAACGTACAACTGCATGTACAAGTGTATGTGTTATATTTTTTCTCACAAAAATTTGTGGGAACACGTTTCATATATGAGACTTGCTATTAATTGTCATCAATTAATTTGTGGAAATTATTTATTTATTTCACAGATTATTTTCATCATGGAAAGAGGGACTTGTATTTCTTTTCAATAAGTGGAAAATTGTATTCTTTTATAAAAAAGCCTATATTTAGTGGCTTGACCTAAGGAAAGCCCACATTCAGTTTTGTCAGACAAATTTCCCCAAAGGTTTTCCTTTTTCTCCCCCTCTCTCTCCCTCACCGTCGGCCCCTTCCCCCCTTCTCTCTCCTCACGCCGTCAGCCAGGTGGCCCATGCCCCCCCTCTCTCTCTCCCTCTCCCTTCTCCCTCTGCTCACCTCCACTCTCTTCTATTTTCTCCCCCTGCTGCCACCACGTCGGGTCAGTTGTGCCGAGCCCCGACTGATCGAGGTCGAAGTCGTGTGCTTAATGCCGCGTGTGCCAAACCAAAAAAAAAAGAATTATTTTATATTCTAATATTATTTATTGTGAATTCTGATTTTATATTTATACAATAAATATTTATTGTGTTATTGTAGATGATACTCTTTGTGACGACACTTCTATCACACGCCATTGTCAATCACACGCTTCTATGATGAAAGCACTTGCAAAGACAACTACAACTAATACCTTGTCGCTATAGGCTTGTTCTTTACATCTTAAATTCAGTTTAGTTCAGTTTCATTCGGTTCACATCAGTTTTTTCGCAGTTGAGCTCGTAACTTACGAACGTCATAAGTTTTGATCCTAATATACATTCGTAGTTATTAGTATATCATTGGAAATGTCTCTCCATATAGTTTCATAAGCGTACAATATTGATAGGGATTTGATAAGTGTTTGAGTGTCAAAAAATTAAACAAGTTCAGTTTTTTCAAGTTGTTCAGTTCAATTCAGGTCAGCTCAGGTCAATTAGTCAAGTTCATCTCTAAAACACATGCCCTACATGTTGCGCCCAAGGGGAGTTGGCAAGAGCGTTTACAAGAGTGAATTAGGTCCATCTCGATCCAAAAGTTTGAGCCATTAGGTTGTGGTACTAGTCACAACACCCATTTATACATCCATCTCCTCTTCCTAATAATCTATCAATCACTATCATTTTAGGAGTACGTGTTCCAACTTCAATTCACATGTGCGACTCCAACACTACACGACAATCCCAAACTCAATTAATACATTTTCAATGAAGAATATAATCAATTCAAAGGATATATGGAGATCGAATACACTCAGAGAGTACGTACTTATCCATTCTTTACTTAGTGTGTGTTTCAGAAAGGAAGAGTTATAGCTTATATGGATCAAAGAATAGTTCCTTTCATTTTATTTAGTACTTATTGCTTGAGTAGAGAGAATTACTTAAGTGATATCGAACACACTTTCAATTCTTAAGATCAAAGAATCGTCTTTTTTAGTATTGTCCTTTATGCCCAAAAAAAAAAAACAATTGAGTAGTGCGTAAATAGCACGCTCCAGCTATGAGGCCATGAGGGCAGTGGTCGATCAGAGGACTTCCTCAACGTTGCTGAGGTTTCACCAATGACGCAAATGTATCTTACGTCATGATGCATCACCATTCTCGATTTTTTTTCCTTTTTCACGTAAATATAATTTTTAATTGTTCGTCTCGACTGTCAATTTGTTGTTCAGGCATTATATTTTTGTATGGCCAATGGCAGGGAGCTATTGCTTTTAGTTTATCATTATAATCCAACTAGATTCATCTTAGGACATTTTCTTTTTGACAGTCTTAGGACAATTGTTGCCCCTGCTGGTTTGGACGTTATGAACTGTTAGGACTTGGGACTGTTATCAATCTGTGCTTGGCTTGACCCAATGAAGCCGATGTGCTAGGGCAATTTTGTCAATACCCACTTGAGGGGGCACTCCTGTCACTTCCCGCACTGTGATACATAATTGCTTACAACTTGCATTGTATACAATAGTGAATAGTGATATACGAGTATTTAATTAATTTTATGATCGTAAATTTGAAGTGTTGTTGGAATAAATATTATTTACACATCTTCATTTCTTTCAGTAGATCCGTTAATACAGGAATCATCATTATTAGCATCTCTGTGCGGAAAAAATGTATACTAACTATCACATGGAGTAACTTATTTTCTTGAAGGGACACATGGAGCAACTAGGTAATAGAAAAGTAGGTAGCAAATATGGCTCTGAAATAAGATTTATAAAAATAATCATGTTAATACAGGCATACAGCTACAGAAAAAATCTTCACCTTCTTCTTCCCTAACAAATTAAACTCATCTTCTTCTTCTTTGTTTAAACAAATGATCATTTTATTCATCAGAGGTTGCTGCAAACTCTTGTAATAAAATGTGATCATTGCCACGTATGATTGTCATGTAGGCTAGGAATCTTGTTCCTTGTCTGTGGTGGTGAAAATGGATATGGCACATATGGATGGACTCTGGAGAAACAGTACGAGCTAAGGGTTCGTTGAACAGTATAAAATGCATGGGTCCATTCGTCCATATAATATCAGTATACGTTTGCGAATAGCAATCAAGCGTTAGGTTTAGTTATATTCTGGTAGTATTCTTGAGAAATTATTCAATCCTACAGATTCCTTTGTTTTCTAGATATTTATGTCTCTTGTCATTTATATGCATGGATGAACGAAATACTTAAGTGTAGGGGGGAATTCCCACCTTATTAACATATACTTTATTTGACAACTAACAATTTATTATTAAGCTTATCATCATAAACAAGGTTGTAAGTCACTTCCATCAAAAAAAGGCTGTAAGTCACAATAAGGAACAATTAGTTAGTTTAAGTAATTAAATATATAGGTTCCCCTCAAAAAAAAAAAAGTTAAATATATAGGTATGTATTGGCATACAATTTTCTTAACTGCATAGTTGTCCCCGCACATGCAAAATCAGAGAACTCATCTACAGTAACTTACGATCGTTGTTACAATAATGCAACTACTACTACTATTGAGTGTAAATCCCCATTTAATAAGGCTGCTCGCGGGTCATGATGTACGCAACCTTACCCCTGTTTAAAAAATCAGAGATTGTTATTGCGGAGGAAGCTAATTAACTAGTCTTTGAATAATATGGAACCAATAAACAATGATCAGTGAGGCTGATTGATGCGTTCTTAGGACTCGTCTAGACTGGGGGTACTCATTTATAGTGTAACGAGTATGAAAAATAGAAGAATAAAGGAGAACATGATGATTGAGTCAAATGGTCAATGGGAGAAAGCGGATAGAAGATCAGAGTAGTCATTAACTCCCAATTGGGGGTAAGACATTAACTGAAGTTATCTCTATTGGAGTAATTATATCTCCAATCTCGCATGTGGAAGTAATCATTCCCCGACCACTTCAATTCCTCTTATCTTTTTTCTTCCTCCACCGTCACCATTGCCACCTCTTTTCCTCTTTGAAATACATTCTATGGGCCTGAAAATCGAGTGCCCTACCCAATTTACATGTAACATTCTCCTTTAATACTATGTGATGCGAGGGCACTTGGTATTTGGTGTTGAAATTACTCGTATTGATTATTGACTGCTCCGAGCTTCAAAGGACATCCGGACACACTTTATTTATTTTCGTTAAAGAAATGTGACCTTTTCCAAAGGCGGGGAGTTTGGAAGATTACTGGATGATAACCTTGTTTGAGGGGATTGCTGAATTGATTTATTGAGCTAACCAAGCCTTTTTGGTCCCATTATTGTCCGACTATATGTGTACTTGTCATTATCTATCAATTGAACCGGACATCAAATCACGCGGTCTTCATACTAATTTGATGATTTATTAAAGGATATTTT
>ONZK01002525.1:1948-24129 GCA_900322385.1 Pharnaceum exiguum | reverse complement strand
ACCTCAGGACACCAATTCATAATTAGGCTAAACCTCTGGGCACCAAAACGCAAAATATCCTTTATTAAATCAACCAATCCAATCCTCATTGAAAAATGGATGAAAATAGCAAATTTTGAATTATTACATTATTTACAATAGTACATTATATTAGAACCAATCAAAAGCCGTCAAATTCAGTTGAAAACAAGTCGATTTAACCTCTCTCTTTTTTATCACCTAAGTCTATCAGTCGTATAAGCCAGACATGCCACCAGTTTCTGGTAGAACGTAACCGGTTGAATTGGATGCTACAATTCAATTTTCAAACTACTAAAGGCACCAAAATAATTAACGAGTTATATTGTCCAATCAAAAAATCAGACAAGTTTTACATGATTAATTTTTTTGTGTGTGAAATCATAGGGGTACTTAACTCCATGGGTTAGGTAAATCTTATTCACAACAAGTCGGCTCATTAGACAATAAAGTGATCAAATTAAAGGAACTAGTGTCTCAACTCTCGCTCAATTCACAAAACTAAAACTTGACTCGGCCCCGAGATCATATAAGGGGTGAGACCGTGAGACTTTCGAATCACTCACATACACCTAATTTATGAACTACTATCTCTATTCGACTATTCTACATTAATCTTTCTGTTTTCCTTTTTGCTTGGGACGTGCGTCTTTATATTCCACTTTCCTTATTTACTAAGTTTTATCCCAACTTATAACCATTTTGCCCAACTTTTTCCAACACGTACTCAGTCGCACTACTTTCACATTCTCACTATATCTCAATCCTCACATAGGTGCGTGTAAATGGCTTTAGTAATCATACAAATTATACGAGCTGTTACTCTTTTGACAACCACCACATATAATTGTTGTTTGCGTTCCTTATTTTTTTCCCTTCACTATTACAAGAGTCAAGAGGATAATATAACTTCGACTTCATTTATTTTGAATGAACGTCCTCAAACATTTTGTTTCCACAATATGATATGCCCTAAAATGGCATGAATACCTTTTGACCATATTCTAGTCTAGAAGAACAAAGGAAGGCGAGAGGTAACAGGTGCATGCGACCTGTGTGAACGTGGAAATTTTGTTTCCGATGTTTACATGTGGCTTAGCTAGTTAGCTTGGACCTATATATCTAGCATTTTGGAATAAAAACTAAGAGTTCACATTGGTGATGGATGCATGTCGTATGAAGATTCAATTCCATTATCACACCCTTGTTAGAACTTTGGAGTGATGGGTGTACTCCTTAATTAGATTCCGATAGTTCACATGATACTGCATTAAAGAATAAGAATTTGTAAAAGACAAATAGTAGTATCTACTGTAGTGAAGATTAACATATATATAGTGGGGGTTAGGTCAAGTCATAATCGGATCTAGTGTACTCTAGTGGTTACCCAATCACAGGATATGGCTTAAATACGTTATTATGAAACCGGTGAGAAATGATGAGGAAACTATTTTAAAAGATTTTGTCTAGCACGTTTTGACAGCCGCCGCGGGTTTCTAGCTAGCTCAATGATGATGCAAATTCAAGAAATCTAAGAACGACTTTTATGTATTTTAATAGCTAGAGTGAGCTTATACTCGGTTTCATGCGCGTCGCAATAAGATAACTGAAAAAAGAATAACCTAAACTAAGTTTTAAGAAAATAAAAGGGACTGGAGTACTGGACATAGATTTGTAATTGAGCTGAAGACTACTCCGTAAGTAACTAAAAAGAAATGATTGACAAAAAAAGTGAATAATTCAACTATTCTATTTAATTTGTAAAGGATAATACGAATTCTCAAAGTGAACGGAAAAGAACACCGAGCAGGAAATAAGAAGCAACAAAAATAATAACCGAGTGTAAATCCCCATTAAATGAGGGAAATAAGATGCGACGAGCTTATTTAGCTTGTTTCCTCGTAGTGAGTTAACAAAAGCTTGTCAATCTATCGGTAACCTTGATTAACCAATAAGGAGCGACGACGAGCTTGGCTTGTTTCCTCGTAGTGACGCCCACCTAACTAAGAAGAAATATACTTTATCCCAAGCTTCAGTCTACTTGGAAACAAAGTACATATATCATTATAGTAACAGCATGATGCTAGCAAGTTTGTTTCTCGTACTTGAGATGATGAATATATATGGACCCAGATATATTGTTGCGCTGCTCATCCATATATATTCATATTTTACAGCATATGGCATACGAATGTACGATCCAATTAACATAGCTGCATGGCTTCTTGAAATGGTTTATTAAAGTTAATCAAACCCTTATTTTGTAGCTTAAGTAATCTAATTGACTAATTGACTTCTTGACCTTGCATCAGTATATTTAATTTGTATCTTTTGTATGTGAATGTGATCTAAGAGAAAAGCGAGATCTAATAATACTCGGTCCATAGAGCGAGTAACCAACTAACCTTGAAATGAAAACACGCCACTATATATATTCTAGCTACCACAAGGGGTAGCCCAAATACCGGGAGACAAAGCTCATTGTTTTCTATCAGAGTATCAGGGGGAAATCGTGAGACAGGATACATATATATATATACACCCAATTCATAGCTTGTTCAGCCTTGGTTGGGGTGGGTTTAGAGTTGTTTGCATGATCTATCAATGTTTTATTCTAGACCCGATTGAGGACGGGTATTCTTTATAATGTCAAAAAAAAAAATAGAAATGCCATGGTTTAATACAACAACAACAACCGAGTGTAAATCCTTATTCAATGGGGGTACTCGGGGTCAGGATGTACGCAATCTTACCCCTATTTAAAAAAACAAAGAGGTTGTTTTCAAGATTGACTCATTCATGGTTTAATGCACGCTGTATATGGATGAAGAAGTGAAAACTTAATATAATGTTTAGGTTTAGTTCACTCACGTTAATTTCAATTCAACTCAGTATAGTTAATTATAAGTTTCTAGTACATTATTTCTGTTAATTAAGTTCATAAATACGTTTTGTCGGTTTCAATTCACAACTACGGTCTACGAGTATCTAATTCTCATGTAGACAAATAAATCAGAGCTTAAAGATGGTCAAGGGTTAGACCTTAAACAGTAGTAAAATGCCATCAATGTTCCTCAGACAATTATTGTTGATTTGCAAAAAAAGAAAAAGAATAATAATTCCTATTTGGGCCGATTATCCCACAATAATCCCTACTTTGAAAATTGTTGGGAATAATCCATACTTGATCACTTGTATCTCGTAACAGTCTAATTCATGTTTATAACAAGTTTTTTAAATAAATTAACCTCACATGAAGTCATTTATATTCGTTTTGATTAGAGAATACACCAATTCTAATTGGTATATAAGCAACCAAAGTTCAAAAATTACATTGTATGATACTTTAAAATTTCATTAAACTGTTCTAGGACACAAGTGTCAAAGTAGAGATTATTCCCATCAATTTTCAAAGTACGGATTATTTTGGAATAATTGGCACAAGTTGGGATTATTCACATCAATTTCGCCTAATTTTTAACATTTTCATTGTTTCGAATACTTACATCGTACACCCGGTGTACCTTGCTCCGTACACCCTTTTTGTTTATTTCTCTTGTTTTAGGCCCAATACTTTATAAAAAATAAATGTCCAATCTTTTAATCATCTACATACCAAGGTGGGTGTACGATACTCATAGTACACCGGGTGTATGATATAAATTGCCCATTGTTTCACTCATCTTTTTTTCTTTTTGGTGTTCATTGTTTCACTTTTTTGGTAACAGTTCTTACTTTGAAGATCAAATTAGCAATCAAAATCGAAATTTAAAGGCTGAAAATCTCATAATTAAGGCCATTCCATTCTCTTTAAGGGGAATGGAGGCAAACTTATATAAGTTAATCTAAATTAAATTTGAAGGAGCAAGATTATCTCACTCTGAATCCATGTTATGCAGTATTGCGTAATTGAATCCAAAGAAACTTCACGCATTGTCACAGTTTCTTACTTTCAGTAGGCTTTAGCTTCCATAACTCACATTCCTTGAAGTGAATCGGTTAATAGGACGAAATTCTCCCGCTCCTTTATATGGTTCGAAACTTCTAACACAAAAGCAAAAAGCATACTCTTGACAATACCATCTATCCTTAATTGCATTACGTAATGTAGTAGGATATGGACGGTGAGGAAAATATATGGTTCACAGGAGTGGGCTTAATTTACAGCTAGAATAGTCTTCAAGTTGAAAGGAAAGAAAGAAAAGATAAGCACAAGATTGGTCAATCTTGACAAGACCATCCCAATAACCATGCTGCCTACTACAAGTCCATCACCATTGACGAGGCTTTAATTAATCTAAGAAAACCCCTGGTGGCCTGGTGGGTATAAAACATTCCTAGTTGGAATTTTTTTTCACCATAAATTGCATTTACATCACCAAGCTTACGTATCACTCGTTTTCATGCGTACGCTAGCAATAAGCCAACAACCATCAAGTCTTGTAGATAATCGTATGTTCTCTCAGGACACTATTGTCTGCAAGACTGCAACAGTTTGAGAGAAGGACAGGACAGGACATTCAAGGATGAAGGGTATCGTCTGTTTCCTAATTCACCATCAAGTCATCAAACCCTCCTCATCAGTGAACATGGTACGAATCAATAAGAATCATGATGTAGTCGTCCAGGATGATTTCACATCCGTCCGTTTCCTAACCAAACAAATATTTACAGTTCCCTTTCTTTTAATAACTTGTCTTCATCAACTATTTCAAGGATCTTAGTTTTAACCACTAGGATAAGATCTTATTGGCAAAATCACAAAATTTGCAGGAGTTGAAAAGGATCGTTAAAGTATAAAAAGGGACAAGTCAACTCGTCAACCTGTCACCTACAAATTTTCTACAGAAAGATCAGAAAAAGAAGCTAATTTCTCAAGAGTGAGGGACAGGAAGGCGACAAAATCATCGTATGATGAGGTGGCAAGGAAAAACAGTAATGCAGCATGCGAAGTCAACAACATTCAAGACCTCTCAAAGGTGGAAAAACATTGCATTTTTTCTCATTTCCATTGGAAAAACAGCAGCAGCCTATACTGTGAGCCCCTCTCGTTGGACTTGTTCAGTGTAAAAAGAATTGACACACCTGATTTTTACAGGAATCTATCTTATATACTATACGATTCTTTCCTATCTACGGGGTGTTTCTTCCGAACAAACACCCACGGCAACAAAACCTACATATGATCATATACTGGCAAGTGGCAACAGCGTCAATACTCATACAAGCGACTCGTTTCTTTTACTTGGTCGATCCTATTCAGAGAAGGGCTTTATTCCGCTATGTTTCATCCAGCAGTCTAGCACCAAGGTTTTGTCTAAAAGAATATTTCTCTTCAAACCCTGGATATTTTATGGACACTGTCTCCTGGATCCATCTCCATCTAGGCCCTGGTTATTGTCTTCCTTCTGGTTCTTATAAAAGTGAATCGAATTGAAGATACCATGGTGGCCACCATCAGTTCATCAGTCACAAACATGGACGAAAATGCCGCATGTACACCTGATCAACGAAAATTCCCAAATATGAAAGTCAAAAACATATCTCAAGAATCCATTTTCATGCATACAAATTCGGCAATATAAGTTGATCTTTGCATGATACTGAACCTTATACGGGAAATTTCACAATACCAGGATCATAGGCTATGCATGACAACCAGACAATTGTAAGTTGGGGCAAGATTGAGTAATTAGGCTATTCGATTCAAGAAGTTATTCATAGAAAGTAAAATCGTCTTCCATACAGTACCTGATAACTCATTGAATTTAATTTCTTTGAGCACAGATGCAAAAACTTTGTCAAACAGCATGTCTAATAGCGTGTAGAATTTGAAGTACAACATCTCCCATGCTATACCTGGTTACTGGTACTTTTGTAAACTGCAAACAACTTGCCTCTGTACCTTGGACCCCCTCCCTCCCTCCCTCCCTTTATGACTGCACTATTCTTAGACATCCCCATTGATGCGGGGTTAGCTCCGGATTCGGGTAATTTTCTGAATTCGAGGCAAACAATGCAGAACCATGAGCCTTAACTTTGAAGTTTGGGCCCCACTGGGTCAAATTTCAAAACACCCCTTAATTTATGATACTCTACCAAATAATTTTCAACACTTGATCACATGACTCATATCTAATGATAAGTAAGTCTTATATTTGAGCTTAACAAAAAAACATTTCGTACTGGTAACTTCAAAGTTTTATTGAAGTGAAACTTAGATTGGTTGAGCAATAGCAGTTGTAGTATTAAAAACATATATAATTGATAAAGATATTATAATTATTAATTTCGAATAAATAGTTACCACAAGATGCATTCTTTTGTGTGTTTGCTGTGTGCGCAAGTGCGTAGGGTGTGTGCGCGCATGCGTTATCTGTATTACTTTGAATTTGTGAGGCTATAAATAAGTGAGCTCCATCTAATGCCCTCAACTCTGCAGCATGTGGTGTGTTTGGTTTTCCCCTTTGAACCAGACACATTCCCATGTAGGAATTGCTTGGACCCCCCCCCCCTCTCCCTCAAATTTTATGGCCCTCGTCAAATTTTCTAATCCTAGGTCATAAATGTTCAAATGGGGAGGAAGAGAATAAGAAGGTATCAGAACAGAGAAGAGAAATGGAGGGGAAAGCAAACAACAAAAACATTACATAAACTAACTAAAGAGAAATGGAGGGAAGACACAAAATTAGTAAAATGCAATGTAAAGTGCTTGAGAAATTGATCAATCATGTCAACTTATATAAACTAACTATACATTGAATGTTAAGTTTGATTTCATAAGTTTTTTAGATAAGAAAAAATTATATTGATGTGAAGAGGACAAGTTGTCCTCAAAAAGAGTAGTTACAAACTAGACCAATTCCTTTGCAAGATAGTCAAAGGTACATCTACAAAAGCCCCAACAGATTTTGTCCATAAGGAACCAAGAAAAGTAACCCGGTTCCAAAGCAAATCCGGAGAAGATGTAGAATATCCAAAAGTAGAAGAAGCATTTTGAGGGAAAATTCTTGCACAACCGACCCAAGAGGAGAACCGGTTGATTGGCTCATGATCAAAAATTTGCATCGCACTTGGGTCGAGCCTGGTTTTGATAGGTCTTAACTATGATTAAAGAGAAGGGATGGAATAAGGCGATATCTTCCTGTTTCTACTGTCCCTAATAAAAGTTGTTCAATAGGACTTGTCGAGATGAAATATATTGCCAACACTGCGAAAAGCTATGGATGACTCCATGATAAAATGATCGTCATCAGTGAAGGCTGCACTCTTTGGCAACTACTACTTAAGAGAAATGCTATTCAATTCATTCTTCAAGAGTCATTGGACCTCATTTTCACATGTAGATATATGTAGACACATTATATTGAATACAAAAAAAATGTTGATGAGCATACAGCAGTGGATGGGGCAATTTCTCCAAAATTGCGGCATGGGTTCAATTCACAATACTATGCTAGTTTCGGTAAACTGTGATACAACAGCTAGGCCCACTATATTTAATTGTTCTCCTGTTTTATCCTCTCGTTTTAAATTTTTTCAAATTTCTTATTCCTTCATTTAATCCAATGAATCACCCATCAATGAGTTAAAGTGGCCCCTTTATTTAGTTTTCTTAGTCAAATACTCCCCATGCCCCATAATCTTCTTCCTAATTTTCATTTTGGGTTGTCCAAAAAAAAAATCCTGTGGGAGGAGAAAGCTGTTTTCATAAAGTTTTTTCTGTGGGTCATTCTGCAAACAATCTCCCGATTCGAGATTTTCGAATCGAGGTAAGGCTGCGTACATCAGACCTCCTCAGCACCCCATCCTAGATGGGATTCTACTGAGTTTGTTGTTGTTGTTGTATTTACTAAACCACCCCCATCTTTTTTTTTTTTTTTGGGATAACATGGGTATCTACGCTTTGCCTAACTAATACAATGGGGCCTGAAGTTAACGTCCGGTAAAACCTCCCGTGGCCCTGAGGAGACTCGAACTTAGGACCATTCAGAAGTCTTACCAACTGAGCTACCCACTCAGGGTTAAATCACCCCCATCTTATACCCCACAAACTCTCACATTTATTCCACTCAGGTGGTGGATATACCTTTTGCACTTCGAACTATGGGTGAAGAGTAATTGTCACCTAAATGCCCTACGTTCCTTAATTGTTATGCCACGCGTAGTTAGGATGAAGGTTTTTGGAAGGAGGGAGTATAATTCTCAATGTACATGTATTAGATACGATATCCAAATCTATTTCCTCATTCTCAGGTAAGACTTTCTTTTTAAAAAGATCCAACTATAATTCAATTCAGTTTCAAGAGTAATGGTTTCATTTCAATCTTGTACTCCCTCCGTTTTTTTTTATTCTTCCCATATTCCATTTTTGGCTGTTTGCATTTGTTCTTCCCATTTCCTTTTTGGGTCATCTTTTTCTGCTATAATGACTATCTTACCCCCTGCTCTCTTCCTCTCCACACCAGTCCCACTCCTTCACCCCCAACGGAAAAAGATTCCAGCTTTTATAACACAACTCTAACTTCACAATTCAATAGACATCAGACATAACAAGTTTCATCTGATATAAGAAAATTAGTAATATAAGTTAGAGAGAAAAGAAATCGTAATCCCCCAATATAAATACATTACTGCTAATCTTTGAAGTCACAAAACCCAGAAAAGTTCAAAAAAAAAAAAAAACCTTAGCACCAGAAAAGTGAAAGTGAACTTAGCACCTAGTATCACCGAACTCTTTTGCTATGCTTTAGTAAAGTGAAAGTCATGAGTCCTAATGAAGTTGCTATGGTGATATGAGAGAGAGTGCTCTATCAGCCTCTAAGCAATCGGAAAAAATAAAACCCACTCCGTCAACACCACTGCGACACCGCCCATCTCCGTTCCACCACCGTCCATACCTCGCCTGAGTCAAAACTCATTCAACATCAGTCCCTCACAAAGTCTTGACAATAGTTAATCAAAGTTTCGGGTACATAGCTTGCCGTGAGAGTCGAATAGGAGAAAGGTGGAGTTGGGGGTGTTCATAAGGTGATAGGATAGAGAAACTTACGGGTAGGGGAGAGAGATGGACACATAAATGATGAGAGAGAACGAAATAATTAGGGGTATGATTGTATGAATGACTAGTGAGGGATGGGAAAGAGAAAGAGAGGGGATGAAAATGGGAGCTGGGACGGATGGAGAAGCGGAGAGCAATTACCACTTAGGAGAGAGAGTGGAGTTGATGATCAATTGGTCTGGGTCTCTTAGACAGTTAGACGTCGATGGGAAAGAGAGGGGTGTAGTGGGGTAGCTGGAATGGGAAATAGAGAGGATAATGGAGGGTAAAAATGAGAAGATGTAGAGTTCTTAATTTGCGTGCCAAAATCAAATGGGAAGGACAAAAACAAACGGAGGGAGTACAACTTAATCGAAGAGAACAGGGCCATATGGCCTGTTTGGTTTATGATATTTTTTGGCTTAAGGGTTGGTTGGCCAAACCAAAAGGTTTAGGTAGTGTCAACCCATAAGTAGGTGCTTGGTTGGGATGGAGGTGGTGAAGTATGGTTTGGGATTGTGGTGGTTCAGGGAGGATGGGAAGAGCGGAGAAAGTAATGGTGGGTTCGGACAAAACCCATATCCATGGGGCTGAGGTTACATAAGGGATTGTTGCTTATTACAACCCTATCCAAATGCTGAGGTTACATTAAACGGAAGTTATCAAACCAAAGCTGGAAATTAATCACAAATAAACTAAAGATATAAATCAAAAGAGCCACTTTCCTTCTTTTTTTTCTCTTTTAGCTAAAGAGAAAGTGTATATTGTAAAGAATCATGTCATGAACCATGAACATCATGAGAGAAAATAACAGGTGTGGTGCTCTACAATAAAATGATTTTTAAACTTCCCTAATTTCTCAGTAAAAGAGATGATAATCCTCAAAAGCACCGAAAGCCTTAGTCCACTCAAAGCAGCCGAATTTTCAATTCCTCAATCACAAATTATTAGACAAACTTGAACTACCTTTGATGTAAAAGGTCTAAAGCAAGTCAGCAGAAATACCCTTTACCGTGGACAAATTATCAACTACTGAATTTCCAGACATAAATAATAGACAAGCCAGTTCCCAGAAGGTATTTCTTCCCAACTAGGCAACTACCAATATGTACAGAGGAAATGCATCTCGAAAAGACAAATGCATACAAAAAGAAGAGGAAAACAGGACACTCAGGTTAGTATACTACACAGATTTGGCAAATCTTGCTAAAGCACATAACCTAAGCTTGACTAGGTCAATTAGATTATGTTGTCTGTGAGACCCTAAGATTCCTACCTTACAGCTGGTTCTGTATTGTATACAATGAACTTAGAGAAAACTACTATTTCTCATACAAAATATCTTATACAGTACTATGTGACCACCTTTTAATGAATATGAGCATCTCTAAGTGATAAAAATATTCAAAAACATACGAAGCACGAAAGATGAAGCAGATGCTTACTGTGAACTCGAGAACCAAGGGCCATAGAGGTAGATGGTGGGACGTAAGCAGAAGCTGCCTTCTCAAAAACACGTATGTAAGCAAGGGTCTTTTATACAATTAAGCTAGAGTTATCAGCTTTTGCTTCCAACTTTTTCCGCGTTCTCAAAGATGCCGCTTCTCTGGCTATTTGTATATCTGAAGGCCAAAACATTTGATGTACAACTTTGCAGAGAAATCGAGGGAGCAATGCGACGGTGATGATTAGTACAACAGTAAGCCAGTATGTTGGTGATGTTGCAAGGTGATAAATTGTCCTGCCCAAGGGAGGGACAAAAAAGTGAGCACTAGACGGATGCATGGCCAACAAAGACATGTAAAAACTGTACAAAAATGCCAGAAAAAAGCTCACCAATAGTTCGGAAATGTGGGTATTGAATCCAAAACCACCATGCATGCACATGTTATGACTATTGATCCCCAAACGGCAGCATGAGTGATAAATACCCATCGCTGAATGTCCATTGCCAAATGCATATTAACAAGAATTACAACAGAGATTGTCCACAAACTGCCCAAACTCCATATATCAATACTGCTGTCCATGTAAGTACACAGAGGGATATAGAAGAGGACGAGACTCTGCCACAAGGTGTCAAGCATGGTTATCCAGAAAAGCCTCAAGTTATAGCTCTCCTGTCTATGCCCAGCACCGTAAAGCTTTGGATGTTGAAGAAGGGTTTTGTGACTCAAGTCCTTGTCTAGAATTCCAACAACGATGGTAGGTACAGAGGTATAGATAACAGAATAAAATACACTGCTCCAATCCGTCAAAGCCTGAGTTGTTGAGAAAGCTGTGCACAATATATACCTGAACAACATGGCACCAATGTTAGAACTTTGATTTCGACTTACCTTTCCTCAATCTGTACTTGGTACAATTGACAGCCATATATAATTCAAAAAGGAAACTAGGAAAGAAAGAGAGATTTCACCTATGACTTCCAGGATTTTAATCATATACCATACCACACCGCAAATAGTCTAACTACGAACATCGATTTCAGGAAAAGAGATAAGTAGTTAGCTACTAGCTAAGAGACTCATGGAACATGAGAAAAAACAATACCACACTTAACACTAAATGACCTAATACTCGTCTCCCTCATTACACAAGACCCAGGAAGATCCCTTGATGAGTGGCCAGAGGTGTCGTAAATGGTGGCCGGAGGTAGATGGGGACGGAACGGACTGCTAGGGTTTGAGATTTAGCTGGGGGTTGGAGAACTGATTTTAGGGGAAGGTAATCAGCAACAGCAAAAAAGAAAAAAAAAAGAAGCCGAGTCAGAGCATGATGCGCCCGAAGCGCGGGCCTCGCGCCTCACCCTTTCGGAATCGTGTCGCCTAGGGTAGTCCGAGGAGCAGAGGCTTGGGCCTAGGCGCGCCCGAGGCAAGCTTTATAACACAAAGCGACTGGGAAAACCTTGCCACTAAGGAGACGTGAACTTGGTCTTACCAACCGAGCTACTCACTAGCGACTTACACATAAAGTGGCCATAGTACCATGCAAGAACCTATGAAGAAGTTGTAGAACTACAAATAAAACTCAGAAGAGATAATGGAAAAGGAGAAAAAAGGGCAGGCCAAGAATTAGCGCAAAGGAAAAACATGGAATGTAAAATTAATGGAGAAAATCGATTCTTCAATGTATGTTTCAATAATCAGTTTTAACTAGTTGTCATATTCAGCTAAATGTTCCAATTTTTTTGTCGCTCAAAGTGACATATACATAAATGATGGTGTCAGCTATATGGCTTTTCATATGCCAAATGAGCATTTGCTGCTATCAAGACCAGAAGAACACTCTTCATCTGTTGTATGAGTCTCAACTCTCAAGTGTCACCAGCAATCAACCAAAAAGAGAAATTTATTCTCAATTGTCATCCTAGCACTATCGAATACAGTGCTCCTAGTTTCTTACATGGTTGCATGAAAAGAATATGATCACTCCTAAGTCCTGCAGAAAGGATCACTCGCAAAAATATCAATTCCTCTGCTGATGCAAGAAAGTAACTTCTCTAGCCTGTTTGGGAAAAGGGGGAGGGAGGGGACATAGGAGAAATGGGGGTAAATGCAGTTGAAGATTCAGTCAAAACACCAGTTTCAATTAAGCTTTCCCTTCAGCTTGTCCTCAAAACTAGTCAAAAGTCCTTTCCAAACACTGAGTAGATCCACCATAAATACTAACATCCGCTTACTCCATATGATGATTTAAGGCAGTAGGATTTCAATCCAACTGAAGAGAGATTGATAATTCGAGAAGAGTATATACACCAGGAGGTATATGTGATGTTTTAACATTTCAAATGACTACACACAACTACAAGAACACTAGGAAATTAGGACAAGAAACAGGAAAGGCTTACTACCACCCCCACGAATAGCCCAGGGGAGTAAGAATAAATATCTAGATAGAATAACTACAGAAGACCTACAACATGTTATAGGATGATAAGACGAAGTTCAACATGAAATACAGGAATCAAACTGAAGCTTACCAAAAGAGCATCAGCACGAAAACTGCATTTCTATAGAAGTTGTAGAGAACCATATAACCAACACGCTGATAATTCCAGTGTCCATGCACCAGAAGTAATCTTTTTAGAAATTGGAATTGTCCCATGGCAAAATCTGATGCCATTACAGCCTGGCGCCCCTCCTGACCACAGATCCCAACTCCAACATCCGCCATTTGAATCATAGAAACATCATTGGCACCTAATTTCAGTTGTAAAAAAAATAAGTCAAAACTTTCATAGATTACAATCCATAGCTCCAATGTGAACCAGATATGTGATGCGGTACGCGTAGAGAAACAGGGTTGCAAACAGACAAATCCAAATGACCAACTTACCATCACCAATTGCTAAAGTTAGATCATCAGTTCGGCTCTTGATTAAGTCCACAATGCCAGCCTTCTGCAACGGTGCAACACGACAGCAAAGGACAACCCGGCAGGAAGTCGCAATATGAAACAGCTGCACAAAAGACCAAGGCCACTATTATTAAAGTGAAAATCAAAAAATTCTCAGATATCCAAATAATTCCAAATCGAAAGAAATCTAAAGGACCAACAGCTGTATGCTCACACTTATTTTCTAATTTGTTGTTCAAAATAAGACCATCACAATGAAATATACGTAAACTTCTCAAGCACGATGGACTGTCAAATCCTTTTCCAGGAACCAACTCCAATGACAACAGCAGCTAATCAATTGAAAGAACTAATGTGGCGACTAGGGGTGATGCCCTAGTGGTGGGAGGCAAATGATCCTAAGCCACCCACCAGGGTACGAATGGTTGTGGAGAGGTGGAAGCATAAACCCCTAATCCAGCAATAGTGAGGGAGAAGGAACAATGAGCTCTGGGTGGGCTGGGTTTCTGGAGTATTATAGAGGCAAGTCGTCATTGAAATGCACAAAAAAAAAAAACAGAATTGAGAGGACAATCTAAAAGAATTCTTTTTTTTTTGATAAGAAAAAATAATTTTATTAAGAAACAATCTAAAAAAATTCTTTAATACCAGTTATATTGATATTGAATACAAACCTCTGACTCAAGATCTTTCTCCAAAATGTAGACAAGACTATTGCCATCAATGATGAGAGCCAATGAAGAGCTAGTTACATCTTTTTCATTTCCTGAATTTGAAGGTACGTCAAGGTAACCATTTTCTGCATCCTCAATCCAATTTAAACTCTCATCTTGACAACAAGCAGAACTGGCAAAGTACTTGGACTTTGCCTCGGCTATAAGAGTTCTGCAATCCTGCTCCGAAGTTCCATTAATGATGATTTGTTGCATGTCACCTGTCAACAACTTGCAAGAAAGTGCAATTGAGATGGCTGTCTCTTGCTTATCTCCAGTCAAAACCCAAACCTTGATTCCAGCCTGACGAAGGGACTCAATAGCTTCAGGAACACCCTCTTGTAATTTGTCCTCGATTCCAGTTGCCCCAAGCAATCGTAAATTGCGTTCAATGAGAGCAGCTGTTTGACGTAATTTAGTGGACCTGTCAGTCAATGATGTGCTAGCATCCTCATACCTCTGCTGCCACTCGTCAAGTTCTACATCTGTAAGATCACGTGCAGCCACCACTAACGTACGTAAACCAAGGGATGAATATTCATTAAGATTATTCTGAGTTGCAGTCTGAACAAAATCATTTCCCTCTGTGCCTTTGGCCAAAATCGAGAACATAGAAGTGTCAGCACCTTTCACCAACACTTTGACCGTATTATCAGGAAACCTAATCACAACTGACATCCTTTTACGCACACTGTCAAATTCGTGAAGACCCAACACATCCAACCTACAAAAAATCAGAAGGCAACTGCCATAAAGACATGATTCGAAGCAAATAAAATAGAAGAAAATTTGTGTGTCAACAGCAACTACAGCGTTACAAAGCATGAGGAACTCATTTTACGAGCAGGAATGAGCCCTCCTTCATTCCCCATATTTAAAGTAAAAAGACCAAAATGTTCTGACAAAGAAAAAGCCATATGACAAATCAGCAAATCACAAATATAGTGGAGAAGTAGCCAATATATCGAGGATCCAAGGTATTTTAGCTCTATAGCAACAGGAAAAAGCTGCAGGCAGGCAAGTGTACAACCCTTCCCTAAAGCTGTCCAGATTGGATCAAGGGTCTCTCTATACAGCAATTTTGTGAAAACTGGAGGAACCCTCCATACACTAGACCCCCTTATCCTAGCCATGTTGAAATTACTCTTTGAGATGCTAGCTTGCTAGGGTAACTTCTCTGGTGATGATAACGTACGCAACCACCCTGAAAAAGAACTAAAAAGCTACATTCTAACTTCAATTCACAAAGAGTGATTTTTAGAGTGTTACGAACACAGACTCAGTTAATAATTTACATACTTCTATACAGAATCAAATCATCCTATAATCTAATCTAATTGGTTGACAATAGGACACAACTAACGCAGTTCCAACAAATCCCTCAAATCCCCCAATAACATTATGTAAAAAAAACAAGCGCGTGTAAGCCATTCCAAGGGGGTCCCTTTAATAACATTATCTTAAATAAATATTATATAGGAAGAGACATAATTTTAACAAAGTTCATTCTCAGAGAACAAAAACAACAGATTTGATAATGGAGGGGGAATTTGTACCAGCAACACACTATAATCTCAAAGTCAGACAATGTTCATTTATCAATGCGGGGTATAACATTTGCTGAATCCTTAGACGAAGTAGCATTTGCCAGTAAGGCATACTATAACAAGATTTCACCCTTTTACCTGAGCTTCTCCCCGTTGACATCGATGACAATGTGCCCAGAAGTTCGCTCAAAAAGGGTATAGCCATATGCTGATGCTGCAGCAACAAGGGCTTGTTCATCAGGAGATTCACCCTGGTAATCAATTGCTTCAATAGTTTCATCATCACTTCTAGTAAAGTCGTGTGCTGCACTTTGATTGTAGATAGGAATGACTGTATTACATGCAGCCAAAGTCAAGAAGAACTCATGAGCTGCTTTTCTTTCATCCCCATCTGAGTTTTTATGCAACAATTCCGTAAGTTCAAAATCAACATCAACTTCAGATTTAAGCTTCCATCTCTTTCTAGGCATGAACTCAACTCTGTTAGCTCCTGAAAAAGCCAAAAAAAAAAGAGCAAATGAAAACTGAATGACACCTCGACATATGCTAAGGTACAGGTATGAAATCGTTTCTAGGCATTATGGAGCACAGAAAATATCTACTGCTTACACAAGATATTCAGGTATTTGAAAAAAAAAAGGCCACTATTGGCGTTGAATCACGAAACTATTTAAAGGATCAAACACTTTTAACAGGCTAGAGAGAGAGAGAGAGAGAGATTGCTCAAAGCTTAGTCACATATGCTTAATAATGGCCCAATCATACAACAGAATGAAAAGGAGTCTTATGTGCACATGAAATACCCAGAATACCCTTGCTCAAGCTACAAAATTTGCGCATAGTCCTTATTTGCAATCCCCCAATTCAGTGTGCACATGCGACAGTTGTTTTTTCTTTGTGACCTGCACTCCTGCTTCCTCCATTTCCGATTACCCTATCCTGTTGTTGCCTTTTGAATTTTTGATCAATCACCCTTTCCCTTTCTCTTTAATCTCTTAAACTTCATCTGTAATTCACTCCCTCATTTTCATCAGTCACCTTACCCCTTTTGTTTTCTCTTTTTCATTTTAGAGTCTTTATCTTTATTCATCACTGAGGACTGTGGTCATCACACTGATCATATGAGGCAAGAATCTAACACCATTAGCCTCAAAAAGCTTATAATATTCCAAAAATATGAACAAAGAAAAAAAGGTTTGGTAACAAAAACCCTCTAAACTAGTTCAATGAATTCCTCGAGGAAAAACAAAAGAAACAATCTTTACCCAGAATTTCACTCTAATATCAATAAACTAGAAAATAAAACACATGGGAATTTGAAAAGGTAATACAAAAATGAATTTAGCCCACCATTATTAATCCTTTTCTTATTGAATGCCGAGTTGGGACTTTTAACAAACAGGCCAATTTCAATATAAGAATATTTAATAATTGCAATTTTTATTTTTTGCTTTTAAAAACAGATGTTTGGACTTTGGAGACTATGACAACCATTCTTTTTTCTCTTTTGGGGCAAGGGGTGGTAAGGGGGACCAGTTATGTTCTTTTCAGTGTGGGAAATGGAAAAAATAAAGGCAAATGATTTGGTAAAACATAAATGAAGGAAACATAAGCTAGATAATGAATGAGGGAGAGCAAAAAAAACATGCATGTGTTAGTCACATACTCACATGACACCGCTAAGGGGGTAAGTTTGGAATTTTTTGCATTTTTGGTAATTATTGACCAAGTTGAACTTCATATTAGGTAGTTTCATGAAAAGAAAATTTAAACTAGATACAATTGACGGATTATAAGTGATACTTTCGTACAGTTTTCCTAGTAAAAATAAGTTAGACATTGCTCTACTTGGCTTGGACGAGGGTGTAGCTGGAGATAGAAGGAGATGACGTAAAACGATCCAAGGGATTGTAATAAATATAGATAAGTAAGAGCGAGTCTATCCGCATGCATCGATGTTCCTTTCATCAGTCACTTACATAGTTAATTCTAAGTTGAGACAAGCCCGTGCAAACAAGATCCTGATCATTTCTCAGATTTATAACATGGGTTCAGAGCCTAAAATTCAACGACCAATTCATTGTTCAGCAGTACAAGTAAATTGTATGGTACAAGTGATTGTTCAAAAGTATAAGAAAAGACAAATAGCCTGAATATCAACAGCAACAATACCACAAAGAAGACATTGCACGAAAGCATAAGATTCCCCAGCACATCTTGCATGAAACTATATACAGATATCAACGAGGAAAGCAACACCAACAATGGACATGTCCTTAGATTCACAAAGGCAAAACTCGAAGCAGATCTACTAATCCACTAAAAAGATTAACTAAGAAAAAGATAAGAAATAGAAAGACACTAGATTCACACTGCAGAATTGCATAACCAGTAATTCCCGGTAGTGGAATGGGTACAGAGTGAGAACTGAGGTGTGACTACCCTTGCTTTTGAAAGTCCATATATACTACACAAACAACAAGTTCGGGGAAGACAAACTGAGTGGAAGTTCACAGAAACCCACGATAATGCATCATGAGCCAATATAACAGGACACAGAGGACTTCACAAGCCAGGAAACGTTGTATTCCAAACCAACATTGATGGGCAAAAAATCCAGAACAAAGCACTGCCAGACTCCAACATGCTAATGATCAAGTACATATAATACAAGATCGTCAACCAAATGCAATAAGATAAACAAACAATAGAGTTACCTGCAAGGCTTTGGCCTGATGAGACTTCCCCAGAGGTAGAAAAGCTCCCATAATTTTTGCCATAAACACTGGCTGTCCTAAACTCCATCTTATTTTGGGTAAGTGTTCCAGTCTTGTCCGAAAATATGTAACGAATTTGACCCAAGTCCTCATTTATATTCAGAGATCTACACTGGAACCTAGAGTTGCTGCTGCTGTCATACATGTGCTTATCTCCTATCATGAAGTATGACTGCCCTAAACGAACCAGCTCCATGGTAATATACAGTGAGATGGGTATCATAATCTGAAAGACAATGATGGAACTCAAGAAAGCAAAGAAAGTTTCCATAGGGATTCCATAATATTTGTATCTTTTTCCAGCTTTTTTCCCTTCATTAAAATATCTCTTCCTGTAATAGGGTAGGGTATCAAGCTCATCCTTGTGCCGCACAAGCCACAGCCCCATTCCAAGAGACACAACGGAACACATGATAAGAAGAAAGAAAGACAACCAAAGGGTTTCTCGGTTCATATGATTTTCTAGCTTGCTTCTTTTAGCAGGGGATGCAGCACTGTTCAACATGGCTTTTGTCTCCTGACCAGTGTACACAACAACACCAATGGCCCATTCTGTGTTCTTCAGCTGGCAACCACGCAAAATGATGTTCGATTGACTGAGGGGGAATTTATGCCCTCTGAAGTCCATGTTTGCAGTAAACTCGTAGATATTCCTGTTAGGCTGCTCACATCTTATCAGCCCCGAAACAATCTCTCCATCAGCAACAACTAATGCTGTTTCTTGCCTTGCATACCTAGTTTTGAGGTTAGATTCACCATCCAGGTTCATTGTTTGAATGTAGGCAATTCCACTGGGATCACTTGTCCCTAACAGAACCATGTCACAAGGAATAGTTTCATCAGCATATATCTTCACAATTTCACCAGCCTGGATATCCTTCCATATCTTCATCTCAAACTGCCCAGATCTATGCACAAGAGCCTCCCTATTGTTCTCCTTCTTGTCAGATCTGTATCTCCGCCAGTCTTCATAGCCATCTTTTACGGCGGTGACACTAAGCACAAACAGTAAAGGGAAGAGAGAAACTGTCCTTCCAAAGACAGCAAGAGGAGGAAGCTGGTTGAGAGCAGCTATGGCGAGGAAATACAGATAAGCAACACGGTGGAACTGAATGAAAAGATTCTTGGGCAAGAAATTGAGCAAGGTGTACTTGCTGGTGCGTATCTCATTAGTACAGAACTCATACTTGTCATTTGTCCTCCTTGGATCATCAATATATATTAATCTAGGACTTTGATCCCGGAAAATGTTCTCCTCCAAATAAAGGGCCTGAGACTTTCTCAACTTTTCCTGCACTCTAGATGTAGTACCAGAGATCTCAATACTAGCTGGATTACTTTGTTGTTCCATTCCACCCCACGATACCAGGCGCTTAAGGTCCCGGGTGGGGTGATGCAAGGTTGTCTCCCCAGAGAAGTGGGAATCAACAGAATAGAACCCCCTATTCCGGCTGCCAGGAACCCGGGGGCGTTCAACAGCCCTTCTCGCGAAAGAATCGGATATATTGACAATATTACTTTCGTTCTCTTTCAAATCAACTAAGCTTGTTTCTGACTCAAGAGTGGAAGAAGTCAATGAGTCATTCCGACACAGACAACCCAACCCACCAACTGCAGGCCGTTGCCTAGACCCTGCAGAAGAAAGCTCCGACGATTGCAGAAATGGCTCACTGCCGGAACTCATAAATAACTCTCCAACGCACACATTGGAGAAAACTATAAACTATACACTCGTATCCAATGTAAACCCTACCAAATAACGTACCTTATTCCCCAACCTCCCACCTTCATCCACAACCACTGACAAACAACTTATAATACTTTACAGCTACTCTCACACATTGGCAGCAGCCAATTCTCACTTCCTGGCTACCACCTTCAAATCATATACCACCTTTACAAAGATCGAAACTTTCAAACTCTCGGCTACTTGAACTCTTTCCTCTACTCACTTGCTCAATCCCTCTGCCACATAGACAAAGCTCAAATCAACACAAAGAAAACCCAACAACACAATGTAGGCTTCTATCTTTATCAGCTCAATAATCCCACCCAATAAATTAAACTAACTCGTTTCGACAATAAAAACTCGAACACTACCCACAATGCAGACTACCCAAATGATTCAACCAATAGTACATTTTCTCTTTTTCTGTAACATAAAAAAAAACTCTTCTTTTTCTCACACTGTCAGCTAAAATGCTAATGCAACCACTAATAGTAAGTAACAACCCTTCCCACATGCAATTACAAACAGACACAAAAAAAAGACCCTTTATTTCTTTTAGAGTAATTGTTCCCACATGCAGCTACAAATAGTACTGTACTAACCAACAAAGAAAAACAACCAACAAAAACAAAAAAAAAGAATGAAACTTTACCCAATGTAGCATATGAAGCTCACAATACAATAAAAGGAAAGAACAACAGAAATGACAAAAACACAAAAAGTGATAATAATATCTAAAAAGAGAGACAGAAAGGGACTTACCAGCAGCTGCTGCTGCTCATCAAATAGTAATGACCCACAAATTATTTCCCAAAAAAAAGGAAAACCCACAAATTATTTAGGCTCAAAACCCAATAAATAAAATAAATTTGATTGATCAAGCAATGATCATCAAATTAGCACTGAACCCCAGAAATTATTTTCCCTTTTTTTTGTTATTATTAATATTGAAGGAGACAGATCTGATTGGCTAAATAATTATTGCCCAAGTGAATCAGATCTCTCTAACCCAATCAATCAATTAATCAAATAATTGAGCTTTGTTTTATTTAATTAATAATATATTTTTTCTGTATGGTAAATTTGATTTGGGTAAATGGGTATGTGGCAATTTGGATCGAAAGATTGGAAAGAAGGGTTTTTTATTATTTGGTTTTTATTTGGTATATTAATATTTATGTATTTATTTGGGTTTTTGTTTTTCTGGGGATGATAATAATAATGAAAGAAATGAATGAATTGGGTAATGTTGGGTTAGCAATGGTGGTGAGGTGAGGTGAGTGGTGAGAGAGAAAGGAATAGAAAGACAGAAAAGAGAGACAGAAACAAACAAGTGAATGGAGCTGCACAAATCCCGCCCTCTATTAATCCAAAATAAAATTAAATAAAATAAAAAAATTATAAATGATAATAAAGGGATAATAAAAGAAGGTGCAAGTACTACTGCCTCAGTGCTTGGCTCTGCTTATAAAGGGAGAGCATTAGCAAAGTGCATTGTGAGATTTTGGCTTGGCCACTTTCGGGTGGTGCAAGTAAAGTGGGTTGTGTTGTATTCTTATGGACTTGTTTTATTTTATTAATTAATAAATAAATGAATATAAAAAAAAAGGAGATAGAAATATTATTTTTTTTTACTTAATAAATTTGAGAGGGGTAAACTACTTTTTTTTGCACTTGAAAGTTTAGAGATAGAAAGAGAAAGCTCTGCGATATATCTGCATCTTAGCTATGGCCATACTTTCCCCTTCTATTTCTAACGATAATCAGCCACAGTTTATAACACAGATCACAACAAATACAATGAGGGATAATCAAAATTTAATGGGTAATATTGAGAAGACAACAATTAGTGATAATTGCTTCACCCCTGTTTCAATGGTAGATATCAACTTTCGGGAGATTAATCGTGCTGTGCAAGCAATTGGGTCCTGGGCAAAATTGCAAAAACTAATGGAAGATAGAAGAGAGATGGAACATGATATGAGGATTATTGGTGAT
>ONZK01002523.1:0-15931 GCA_900322385.1 Pharnaceum exiguum | reverse complement strand
GTTTATTACCATGTGCTAAAATACCACTTGGGTAGATATTTACCAGGGACAGCTGTGTTATATGAGTTACAGTATTGACTGGACATGCGGGCCCCAGGATTTTAGTGCCCCCAACAGCACTATAGTCCATAGTCATGTGGAAACAATAGGCATTGTCGAGAATCCTTAGTGAATCAGCATCAATTCTTAATATCTGGTCTTTTGATGACCAACACATCGCTTTGAATTTCTTGGTGAAAAGCGGTAGACTAAACTGAATTGAAAGTGTTGAGGATGAAGCAAGTGCTCAAAATAGCTGATTTAGCTAAAATGTGTTGGTTTAAAAGTTGAAGTAATAAGTGCTTGAGATCGAACACGCTCTTTGTGACATTTTAGTATTTTACCCCTTCATTGTTAAACTTTTAGCTCCATGTCAAAACTTGCAGATACGGAAGCGCCTAATTGGATGAGCAGTTGAGGGGTACGGAGTACAAAAGTTTGGGTTCAATTGAAGTCAATGCAAGTTCCATACAAGCTTTCCTTTTGCATATATTGATTGAAGCAAATATAATTCGTGTTTTACCAAATTACACCAATCCTTACTCCAAATCCGCATGGCAGAATACTACTTCTAACTGTGGTTATTGCTAAACCAATTAAATCTTAATTGTCACCCAATGTGCAATCCGTCCGAGTGGGATTTGATGCCCTTGGTGTAGGATCGCTTCACAAAAAATTATGATTTAATTTCCTTTATTTTATTTAGTTTATTTAGCTTGATGTTAAAAACAAAATACCACTTTATAGTTTATAGTGGTGTAATCCGAGATAAGCTAGATCTCTGATCGGAAGACGTTATGTCGGCAAGACTATAATGCCGACAAAAGTTGTTTTGCTTTATATATATGGTTCGTCTTTTGAAATATATATTTACTAGAATACTATACACGAATTCTTCCTTGCTTCAATTCGATCAGAGAGATATAAAGAATTTTCATTAATTAGTTGATTCATAATATCAGGTTGCTCCTGTACTTTTCTCCTTTCCATGGCTGATATAATAACATGCTCCGAGAATGGCCTTTCTTGTTCAGTACACGAATCTTGTCTAGACAATAGCCTTGTTGACAACAACATCAACAGGACGCTTCATAGTAATTTTGCGCATCACATCGAACAAGATAGATATTGTGCGTTTGACCATTATTTGCTCTTCCAACTTGAACAACAAGTCCTCGAACAATATCCTCTTATTCCTCTATGCTTAGAAACCATTCATGTATGTTACCGTAACACAGGAGTTGTAGAACAAAGCACTGAATACAATTATCTCCATCATGATCTTAAATTCTGCTGGATATGCATCGAAAAGATCTTTCAGAACATACGTGCCAAAAACTGTCGCATGAGAGAGGATTGTTCTGAATTTGATCCTCAAGTACGTGGAATATGTGTTTACATACAGTCCATGGGCGTAAACACAAGTGATGATGTTAATGATCTTCGTGATGATACATCTGAAAGCAGCGATGATGATGATGATCATGATGACGATACATATGAGGATATCAATAATGTTGATGATGAACTTGATGACGATACATATGATATCAATGTTGATGATGAACTTGAGGACGGTGGACTGGCCGCAGATAACTTTTTCAACCAAGAAGAGCCTAAGTTTGTACCAACAACAGATTTGGTCATTCGAACCCTACCGAAAGTTAAAGCTAGTGAGCTGAACTCTGATGCTGCTGCTCCAAATAAGCAAAATTTCCAGATTACTTGCGTCATCTGTCTTGAAGATCTTCTCCCTGATGGAGACAGAAATGGTTATATTCATAATGATAGTCAAGAGCATCAACCAGCTCTGCGTATGCCTTGCTCTCATATTTTTCATGAAAATTGTTTAGTCCAGTGGTTGCAAACTAGCCATTATTGCCCTACGTGTCGATTTGAGATGCCTGTGGAATCGTAGTATGAGTTTGGATCAGTCTTTGACTCTCTGTCACATGTACTCTTTTTTTCCCCTTTTTTTTTTTACGTATTATGAATTTATGATATATACTAATATACAAGCTACAAGGATTGTATTAGAGTATAGAGTTATACTAGGAAACAAATACTGTAAAGATATTATATCGGTATCTTTAGGATTCTAGTTAGCTTAGTGAATAAGCTATGTAACACTATATATTGGGTTCTTCCCCACTACTGTTCGACACTTCTACACAATATCAATAATACTATTCTCTTCTACCTTCTCCATATTATTCTGTCAGATTGTAATTTAACTTGGCTATCGTTAACTATTGTCTTTCTCCAAATTGATTCACTCGGAAAGGCAACTTAGCTTGTGTCCATTTGTGTATCAATCAGGCGTTTATGTCCACCAATAAGTCCAACATCTGATCAGTACATATATATTGGCCTTACTTCTAGCTCTTCTAACTGGCATCTCTGAGATGGGACTATATTGTTGTTGCAGGGTAAGCAAAACTCCAGAAAAGTTACCTGACATACTATGAAAGTGATTGCCTTAGACTCCGACCGGTCTTCCCTTCTCGCCCCTTCCCTTTTCTCCTTGATTTCTGCCTCTTACTTTCAGTAGGAGCACCAAAAATTGCCATCTTTCCGATTCCTTTTGAGAGTGAAGTTAAGAACCTATTTCCATTCCCGGACTTGTCTATCATCTCCTGTTTCATGCAACTTTGCTCCTTCTCCAAATCATTTAGCCTCATCCTCAATCTTGAGATCTCAAGCCTCAGCTCTCTGTTCTCTCGCCTGAGGGATGCATAGGTATCCCTAGGCGACACTGCTGCACTGGGGATACCGCTGCTAATCTTCTGGGAAAATAGTACATCTCCTGAACTGCTAGACATTGCATTCTTCAGTCGAAGCTGCTCGAAGTACAGGACTTTAACTGTCAGTTGAACTGGAAGCCGATCATTCTGTGCAACATGATTGCAAGCTTCTTGGGACAGCTTTTGGCAATCTATATATTTGCATAGCTTCTTGCGTTCTTCTTCGGTCAGCATTGGATGAGCCTGCTCAAGGAAACAACGAACTGTACTTCAGGGATATAGATTTTACTCCTAACCATTGAATGTGGTGCGGGTCACTAGTCATAGAAATATGAACATTGTTCACCCAGCAGTTCAGACTTAACCATTATAAACCCTTGGGCAACGCAATACTCATAAGAGAATTACATCTCAATAGTTGCACCATTTATCATTGAAAGATCTAATTCTACATAAAACAAAAAAAGAAAAGAAGAAAAAGAAAGCTGAACTGGTAAGCCTTTGAGTATTGTTTTCAAATCCCTCTTAAGCAATCTAATTTTAGTCTGAGTCGATTTTCTTGCTTATGACAATCCGGTGCAATCACAGTACAACTTTTTACAGTCAACAAGATCAGTATCATTTCAAAAATATTTGCATAAGTTGATTAGTGTAATTGGAAATGAACTGATATTTTTGTAAGAAAAAAAAATGTACCTTTTACAATATATATTCCAATGTCACTTTAACCCATTGTTCTATCTTCTACAGTAAGTTTCAGTTTATTATCTAAGGAATAAGTTCAGGGGGTATGAATTTTGTACCTTTATATAGATGTCAACTGCTCTATACAGCCCATCGTCTATAACACGAGCATAGTCTGGCAACGTCTCAACTACAGCAGCAAACTTCTGCAGAGACAGGTACGGATCAGGGGCAATTTCTGCTAGATATGCATCGATAAGTTGTCCGACCTTTAGAAGAGAAGCATGGCTAGGATCAGAACCAAGTCCTTGAGACTCATAGCCGAATTCTTGCTCTTCTTCGTCACCTTCTTCTACTCTCTCAAGAAAGTTCACCAGTATCCTACATATGGTGTCTACATCAAACGAGCAATCTCCTGTTTGGATTGATGGGATTAAAAGATCATCAAGAGAGACCAATTCTAACTGAGAACCCACCCGTCTTTCCAGCTCGAGCCTACAAGTGATGTTCGAATTTACCATTATCGCCATCCTCAGTAAGCCAAACAGAAAACTAAGAGGAATTGGACACGATTTTTCAGTTTTGGGAAGAAGTTCTACAAGAGCCTCCACCATCATTTTCTGATCGTGTTCCTGTGTGCCACAGTTTGATGACCTTAGTCTTGATGGGTTCCATATCTGCAACTTCCCGATTCCCTTCAACCACACTTGAGCATAATGTAGCAAAGACACCATGATACTACTACTACCAACACCTGCATGTGTAAGCAATATTATGTAAGCAAATCAACACTTGTAGTAGTTAACCTGAAAGCATGTACTGAAACAAAATCATTTTAGTGAAACAATCATTTGATTCTAGTAATTATTTTCTTCTCTGAAAAAGCTTAAACTGTACAATGAGCAACTATGAAGAACTACAGACAGCATTACAAACAACCAAACAGAGATTTTGAGACGAACAACTTACGACACTGTGGGATCCCTCTGGTACTACCCATTACACTTTTGTTAGCAATCACAAAACCGTAATGAAACTATAGCAGATATTATTTAGCAGTTATGAGAACTAACAACATGCAATTTATTAAGGGAAATGTCAAATTTAAACCAAAACAAGCATTACTGTAAACTTCGTTCAAACTCTTCCATTATCAGTAATCAGGATAATTACTACTTTATAACAGGAATCTGAGGGGAGAAGAAATGCAGGTTGACTAAAATTGCGCGCTGCAGCTTAAGAATATCTAAAATTGTGCGTTTGTAAGTAGACTTTTGCAACTCAAATTCACAATGTAAAGATCAGGCACACAATCACTTTTCAATTTTTCAAACATATTACTGTACAGAGAGAACCAACAAAAGTTATCATTTTGTTAGGAGATATTAGGAAATAAATATTAGGAGATATTTATGTTAGGCATATTAGTATATTTAGGAGATTGTTAGCTTGATAAATAAGCTATGTGTAACAATATAAATAGGGGCTTCCCCTACATTATGAACACATCAATAATATACAGTTTCTCCCCTCTATATAATTTGTCACATTTGCATGCCTGTATTATATGATTCCGCTTAATGATAACCACACTTTGAAGAACAGAATTTGGTCAGAAAGTAAGATACAATCTGAGCTAACTATACTAAGTGACAGCATACTTCAGACTGTCAATCAGAAGAATAGCAGTGTCTCCTTGAGCTGCTAGCTAGTCAAGCTAAAATTTACTGTGTCATTGTTATAATGTGAAAACTCTTGACCCAAAGGAAGATAGAGATTACGAGATTGTACAATGACATAACATATCTAACAGTTTAGTTTACTCTAAATTACCTGCTTTGATCATGGCCAAGATAACCTGCTTATAGAAATTGATTTTCAGAACAGATAGATCCTCGATCCACCAATCGACATATCCACCTTCCTTCAGTAATTCTGTCGAGCTGGTTTCACTACTGAATTCCAGAAGGGAGATATTCGAGGCCAGCTGCTCCTTGCAAGCAATTCTTGCAATAGCTTCCACACACTTACTCGTCATTCCAACCTCCTCAATTATATTGAGAGGCAGTAGTTCACAAGCAGATAAAACTTCAACAGATTTCTCAATGCTGTTTATGACGACTTGATCTATATAGGCTTCTGTTCTCGAGATTAAGTTCTCTTCCTGATAGTCCTCTGACATCTCCAAGTACTCGGCAGCACAGCGCAGGCAGGCAACATTTGCTGCAGTGATCTCAAAGTTCATACCATAACAGAATTTGGCTGCAAGTGCGAATGCCTCGGAGCCACCTGGCAGGTTGAGGAGCTCCAACTTGGAGGGTGTGGCAGAATCCTTGGCCTCTGCAACCAATTTCCGGAGTTTTCCACTTCGAGAGACCAATGGAAACTACAACAAAAGAAACAAATTAAGAAACCAAAAGAAAAGGTCTTACACTATACAGTATAACCAAATTAGCACTATCTATTTCAGTCACAGCCTCCTAGGCTGGTATTAACTTCACACTAGCACTACCATATAACCAAGGTATAGTAATGTAATATATGCACAATGTACAGCACTACATTACAACTAGCTAGCATGTACGTATATATGTTTGGAAGTGCAGGTGTGTCTTATACCTTGTGAAGTAGAAATGATATGCCATCCACCACAATGCTTACATCTCCTGCCATGTCCTGAAATATGCTGTGAGCAATAAAAACAGCACATACCTCAGTCGGGTTCTCTTGTTTTTTTCGTTTTCCTTGAACTACTTAGTTAGCATCCTATCAATTACGAAATACGAATACAAGGGGAAAACAAATAAAATATAGCATGAATCCAGTAAACATAAGATATACAGACCAAAACATCTCTGCTCAACATACAGTAGACAAATTTACAAGCAAAGAAAGTAATACGTTCCCCTTTGTCTTAATTAAGTTGTCGATTATTATAAATGCTAGTTATAATCTATACAATGATGTATGGAAATAAGGAAGAAATGTATACCGATTATTAACGGAATTGCATAGTTTGGAACTGGGAGTGACAGTAGAACGGTGATCCTTGAATTCTGCTACCATATTGCTTTGTTCAGTTTTATTTGTCAATTCTTTATTTCTCGTGTTGGATTTCTGCGCGCCTATATATATATCTTTGTATGAAGAACTATCCTCCGATCCTGTTAGGATGAAGAAGGAAGAAGTTGCAAGTTTCAGTTTGATACCGTAGGAGATATGGCTATTCCCTCCAAAACAGTGTTATGTTTAATTGTGTCCTCTAGTTGTCTTTGTCATATTTTTTGTCTCTGATGGGACTTTACTTTTGCTTTTTCTCACTTTGCTTTCACTTTGGGAAGCTTTCTTGTCTCACAAATAGTTTGTACTGTAGTTAAGTTCTCTAGTTTTCATTAAAACTTACAAACCTGGATTAGAAGTTTCGAATTTCGGCTATTCAATTGTTTGCTGATCATATCATGCTTAAAAATTTACTCTAAAAAATATTAAGAGAGTGGAGAGTAGGGACTAGGGATGAGCCACTGAGTGAGGTGTCTTGGGGTGAGGGGTACAAGTCGCGGAACTCAAGAAAGGACTGAAAAGTACATAAGTAGTAACAATTATCTAGGCAATCTGAGTATGATCGAGTCTGAAGGTGTGACCAAAGCAAAGTACACTATACACATGCAATTCACTTTTAGAATGTAAATGTAGATCGATCATTTGGATTACTAATATAACTAGAGTACCAATTATTGCCTTCTTATTCCTTTCTCTTGCATTGCCCTACTTTGTTTTATGTCTTTGTTGACTAGATCATTAAAACTTTGCTTCATTATTTTGTCACTTTTCTTGGTAACACTATCGATCAGCTCTATACGTGGGATAATATAGTAGGAGTGTAGGACCGATCACTCAGCTAGTACAGTAGTACTATAATTTTTCTTTTTTGTTTGTTTGCGCAATTTCAAGGTGTGCATATGGATGAATTGTGGTTGTAGAAGCTAATAAGATCCAGATATTCTTTGCTTAATCCCACGCCACAGCCTTTTCCGGATCCCTATACAAGGAGCCATTCATCAGGAAGCTGCAAAGGTAATCAAATACTGTAGCGAGGCAGCGAGTGAGCCTCGGCCTACTTGTAAGAACTTGGGCCGAGGTAACTGGACGTTGGGCTAGAGGCCGAGAACCACAAGAGGGTGGGTGACTGGGTTTATTCGCATACACGTATAACCCCGGGACCGACCTTGTCCTTATGAGCATAAAAACTACTCGTAATGGATAGGACGGCCCATCGTTTTGGAATCATAATTTTTTTACTTTTAATTTTCAACTTTTCTTATTAGGTTTCATCAAAAAAACAAAAATTTATTAGGTGTCTCATTTTTTTTAACTTTTCTATTTGTTTATGACCCCCACTTAATTTACAATTATTATACCCTCAACCTTTACTCCACTAAACATTTGCTCATGTGATCATTTGAACATATAATTTGATAAAGAACCTAAGGGTAAAGTGAAGTAGATACAATCTCAACCACTCTACCTTAAATCTTATACAAATGAAAAATAAAATATAAAAGTAAGACGAATAAAGTCCTATTTTTTTTTTGTATTTTGCTTGGTACCTACACCATTGTGAATTACCTCGGTTAATTGAATTTGCAAATCATCATCATGTTAGGGTATGTTTTAAACTTGTTTTTGTCAAAAATTTTGTTCAGTTTACTAAGTAGAAATTAATTTAGATTTTTTTCAATTAAGGAGCTTTTTTTCGCTTTATATTTAGAATGAATTTGAAATTTAGAGTTTTCATTTCAATTTAAGCTCATTTCAGTGAAGTAGTATTTTTATTTTTCTTGAAGTAAAGGAATGGAATAGTGAAAGGAATATGGAGAAAGCAAATTATCCGTATTATTTGGTTCATCTATACGGACAAAGTTGTTCATGGGCAAGCTAAGTGTAGCATTATAAGTTAGTCCTAGGATAACTTGAAACTGAAATAGTAAGGGATCGACATGAGCTCATCGGCCCCTATGACCCTTTATAAGGGAGGACTCGATTATAGGATTCATGCCGCTTACCTAGACCGCCTCCTCAATCTGGCTATCTAAAGAGGATAGAGATGACCTTTAAGTCTGACATGCCCTAATCGTTCCTTACTTAAAAATCATAATATAAAAAGATAAAAAGGAAAGCTAAGGGTGTTAAGGTAAAGTTATTGGTTATTTGGACAATTCATCACAAATGCATGAGTTGCAAGCCTATACTCATTCAAATAATTTGTATCAAAGTTGGCTCATCTTTCATTGTTTTATTTATGAGACATTGTATTATTTAGAGAAAAAAGTTTATCAACGACCCCTTTGTAATCATTATTGACCTTCTAACGACAATTAGTGACTCCATCTCATATATGAAAGGAAATGACAAAATTTTCTAACAATTATAAGTGGTATATATTAAAAAAACATGTTAAATAATACAAAATGAAATAATCTTGAATAGAAGTAAACTAAAATGACGAAAATGACATAATAATAATAATAATATTAAAATAAAAAACTAGTCTCCCATGTCCCTTTCTTCTCCTTCTTGGTTCTTTCTTATTAACTAACAGTAAGACCATAGAATTAAGACAATTGAATAACTAATTAAATCAATAATCATTATCCCTTCCATTCCCTTCCCTTCCCCCGGAAAGCAGTCTCTGTTACTGTCTGTCTGATACAAAGAAAGAAAGAAAGAAAGCTACTCCACTCCACTCCACTGGCCTTCCTTCTGTCCTCCGTCCAGTGCAGTGCAGCAAACAATAATAAATTAACAATGAGCTGCTGCTACTATACTACTACTAGTAGTAGTTCTTGTTTGGTAGTCCAATCTCATCATCTTCTTCCTTCTTCTTCTGCTTCTGCTTTTCGGTACTAACTATCTAACTAGCAACTCACTCCTTTGCTTTGCTTTGCTTTCCGTTTATTTTTTTATTTTTAATTTCTTTTCTAATATGTAAATGTGTTGGCAGTGGCAGGTCTCCGGAACAAGAGTATTTGTTGGGTAAACCCAATCTCAATCTCAATGTTAGCTACTGTGGAATCGGAGGTCACAAAAACAAGGCTAGTCCTAGATTTAGGCACCTAAAGCCGCCTCACTTTTGGCAGTCCATCACATCTGGGTATTCATTGCTTTCCACTTCACTTGCTAATTGCTATTCATTCATTCATTCATTCATTCATTCTTTCTTTCTTCTTCTGATGTTCTGACTACTGCAGGTTCATGAAGAACAATAGGGCACAAGTCATTCAACCATCCATCCCGGATGAAGAAGAAGAGGAAGAGCCCCTGCCCGAACAATTTGTGCTTGTTGAAAACACTCTATCTGATGGTACTATCGAACAAATCATATTCTCTTCTGGTGGAGACGTTGACTTGGACCAACTCGAGGCATTATGTGATAAGGTAATGATGAATGAAGATAAACTTAGAAACCTTCCTTTCTACTACAGTACGTATTTGTTTGCACAATCTAAATTGAGTTTTTAATTTCTTACCACTAGACCAACCCTCTTACGATGAGTGAATCATCGTCTATGTTTGGTTTGTCTGATCCTTCCCCCAAGTAATTCACTCTTTGTAATTCACAGGTAGGCTGGCCTCGGAGGCCACTCTCCAAGCTTGCTCAAGCTTTGAAAAATAGCTACATGGTTGCCACACTACATTCAGTTAGGAAACTGCCTGGAGAAGGTACATCTTATGTGCTTTTCCACCATTTTCGAGACAGCTACGTATTACCGTCCTCTCATTTCTTTATAAAACTTTAAAGTTAAGTGATGACATCTTCGTCTATTGTGACAAGTCATTTGACAGAAGGTGATGACCAGAAGAAACTTATTGGGATGGCCCGTGCTACATCTGATCATGCCTTCAATGCTACCATTTGGGATGTCCTAGTTGATCCATCTTATCAGGTACAGGACAACTGAAATGGGAATTATGGGACTAATAATGTTTCTTCTTCTATTTTTTGTTGTTGTTCTTGTTGTAATATAGCATATTCTTGACACTGAGTGCATTTATACTCCAGTTGTCTTCCTAAAGTTTGGTACTTTTCGAAAAGTACCCCATTGATGAGCATACTTGTTTCTGAGATAGTGAGATGTATCAACAGCATGGCCACCTTGTGCTTGATGTGTTTCAGCTGAATCTTTTCATCTGTAGCAGTAATGACCGTGTACTTGACCTTTTCTGGAAAGTTTACGCTTCAAATTTAGCTATTTAGTAGGTTTTTATTTAAGTTTTGTTTGAACTAGTTAGTTTAAAGATAATTTGTTAGTGGGCATATGTTGATTTTTTTTATGGTTAAAGTGTGTGTGTGTGTGTTTTTTTTTTTTTGGAGGGGGGTGGGATTGTGGAGGCTTTGGGTGATTATGGACTGAATCAAAATGGGTAAAAAGACCTTCCATACTTCTTATTTTTGGTGAAGTTGCTGGATGACAATACTTCAATGCTGCTGCATCCGGGGTCGCTCTTGGAAACAACTGCTCTGTTTTATTAAACAGGTGAAAGGTTGCATATATCTTGACCCCCTTGGACCCCCGACCCCGTGGAATGGGGATTACACTAATTCTTGTTGTTGGTGTCGTTGGTTAAAGAGTGTAGCTTAGAAAGGATCAAGCTCCCATACTCTTTATGTATTATTGCTAGTTTCTAGGATTAGTGGTTGTTAGTTGAAAGTCTATATAATAAGATAGCCTCAGTTGTTTTTCAGTGTGTGAGTTTCATTTGATGTGAATTGCATCAAAATGAGCTCCACCTTTGCAGTTTTTTTTTTTTTTATAAAAAATTCATTGCGTTTTCATCTCATAAAACCTTGTATGCTGTGTTGCTTTCTGTGGTTATGTGACTCTGCTACTCCTTCATGCATTTTGGTGGTCATTTTGAGGACTCGGTTGGAGGAGTTAAGTTAATATAGCTTCATTGTGTTTTTTCTAAGGCAGTTGGAGGTGTAAACAGTTGGTGAAGTTAATGACTTATCACGATGTTTCCCCTCTTCCTTCCATTTCCTGCACTTTTGGCTCCAGTTCTTGACGAATAATGATCTTTGCCTGACACAATTATGGTGCAGGGCCAAGGACTCGGGAAGGCTCTTGTGGAGAAGCTTATAAGGGCTCTTCTGCAAAGGGATATTGGCAACATCACTCTTTTTGCAGATAGTAAAGGTAAACGTGATTTTGCACCATGAAATTGAAATAGACAAAATTAGATATGTGTGTTCTTGCCGAAGATGAGCTGGAAAGGATAATAATTAAAGCAGTTAGCAGTATGATTTTTCTTGTCATATGCGATAACACTAGATGATTTTGCATGATCTAAGTGCATATGGTCAATCCTTACAAGAAAGAAAAAAAAAATGATGTTTGCCTTTTACACAGATCTGCATCCTCTAATTGAATTTGGTAACTCCTTTTTGGGCAAGAGATAATCTTTGTTATTATCAATTGCAGTTGTTGAATTCTATCAAAATTTAGGATTTGAACCAGATCCAGAGGGGATAAAAGGAATGTTCTGGCACCCGATGTATTAGTTGGGTGCCTGTCTGAATGATGACTTTCACAGTAACCTATTTGTGTGAATACCTCTTTCTAGCCGTCCCTTTCATGGCTGTTGTAGTTAGTTGAATTGTAAATACTGTATTTATACGGAGTACTACGGCTCTGTGTTGTATTGTATTTGTAAAAGACGTACAGTTGGCCTTGTACTTTCAGAAACATAAGCGATTTGTTGGAGTCATGCATATCGCGACTTTTGTTCAACTTGATTCTTAGCTAACTAATCTTATTCAAGCCGGATGCGCATTGTAGTATACACTCAACTATACTAATATGTAACCCTTGAAAAGAAGAAAAGGTTTATGTATATTGCATCATCCTTGCATGCACCAAGTTCATTTACCATTGGGAGTAGCTTCTTCTTATCGTCTTCGTCATGGTGACTGGCCAGCACCGTTTCGGCCTGTGCTATCATCATCGACGTGCTCATTCTGTTCAAACAATTGAACTTGTCCTCGTGAGGTGATGAAAGCCAATGCATGATGCGAGCATTGGTATGTGGTGGTGGAGGCAAACAAAGTAAAGTTATGATTGCACTTCAGGAAGCCATATAAACATAAAATATATTCTGCTTGTGCTATGGCATGGAAAAAGACCGTGTCTGTGGTGGTGCTCGTGCTGACAAATAGTGTCTCTGCTTGTTGAAAGAACAAGAGGGAAATGGGAGAGAAGGAGCAAATGGGGAACTGGATGAGGCCTAAGGCTGATGACATTGACATCTCGATTAATAACTAGCCCAACACTGGAGTAGAGTGCTGACCAATCTAAAATCGAACTGTACCGGGACTTGACTGGAGACCCGAATAGGTAAAAAGCCATATAGTAGTATTTGGATGAAAATTGTGATAACCAGCAAGTGTAATTATATGATCATCAAACATATCTAGCAAGAATAGTAATACTGCAAACTGATTGTCAAGACATAGAACAAGCATATTATTGCAAATACCTTTTCAAAGTCAGAGTAATGCCCTGTAGAAAATGACATACTCTTCCTTATTTAAATGTACTATGTATATGTAAGTTTCTGTTATGTTATTATAGGACATTTTGGCCTTATAGAATTCCTGGGTTCGCTCATCTTTTGGTTTTTATCTGACACTGTCCGTTGACAACATTTTGGGTGAGGTCACCTTGAAAATTAAATAAGGTTTAGAAGCCTGAGAGTTTTGACTATAATATCAAACAATTGTTGATGGATCGTTGCTAATGAATAGAGTTTTAATATTTAGCGGTTGCTAGTGATAGAAAAATATTGACTTCAGGCTTGAATATGCAATTGTGAGATGGTAGCTCGTACTAATAGGCTATTCGGGAGAATCATTAAGTTTAGACACTTGGTGGGAGGAACTTTTTTTACTTCTCATTATCGTAACGCTTTGGCTTTTTGCATTTGATTAGTTGATTATTTTCATCACCCTAATATCTTCAACAATATGATTTGTTTTGTGGTGCACATATATCAATCTTCTGAAAGTTTCAACTGTCCTTCGTAGAAACCAGGCTTAATATGGATTCTTAATGAGGTGTTGGCAGTTCACCACTACTAAACCTCTACGTACCTACTTCTGAGGATGAAAAACTTACATTAATCCGATTGGCGAGCGAGCGGTTGCTTACGTTAATTAGCAAGCAATGTAAATGACTCCAACGAGGATAATATCAACTTGCATAAGAATGGAGGACTAGGTAAGAGTTTGAAGTCATTAAGGTAGTTTTCAAACTCAGACAAGTGGGCTTTGTTCATTACTGTTAAAAAATCAGAAGACCTCTTCAACTAAGCAACATTTCAGACATTCTCAATTTCTTATGTTGTCCAATATTTCTAATCTTAAGCGTCCACCATCTTTCTAGATTTCTAGCTAATACGAGCTAAAAGTATCTTACTGCAAAAGTCTCTTTACAAGCTTTCTTGCAGCAGTTAAAGGTAAGCCATTTCTGTGATCCTAGTGTTTACCTGATGCTGTAAATCAGCTCTTTTTAGCAAATATTAGAATGCAGCTTTGATTCTATTGTTCTGACATGACGGATGTTTGATTTGCAGCATCACTCTGTACCAATACTAGGTTCTCAGATGGCTAGCACAGCACAACTGTGGACAGTAATGGTTTTTACATGGTCAATTTTATATTGCTCGCCTACAGCTGGGAAGAAAACTTATCCTCAAGAAGGTTTGTATGCTTATAATCCGTCAATAGAGTAGCTTTCTGTAGTGTGTTCAGAAACCCTCATCATAGAGATTTTGATGACTGCTCTTTCACTAACTTGAACCACATCTGTTTGCTTTCTTCCTTAGCTAAAGCTCTAAAAGCAGTCCATAACTCGCTGTACGATCCTAAAAAGAATCTTGCGAATTGGAGAAAGGGGGACCCCTGTAGAGCAAATTGGACAGGGGTCATTTGCTACTTCAGCTCAGACGACGGTTACTTTCATGTCCGGGAACTGTAAGTCCATTAGCTTACCTTTACTTTAAAAAGTTATAAAGTTTAAATAACTACTGACTACTCAGTCACCGGAACAAAATTAAGAAACTGTTCCTACTATGACGAAACTGGAAAAAGACACAGTTGTGCGGCTGTGTGGTGTATCACTGTCACTTCTCCACCATGAGCAATGTTGCTAAGTTTCACCTATGGCGAGCTTTAATCTACAATTTTATGAAACTAGGGACGAAAGATATTCATCTTCATCAGATCATGAAGTAATAATTAACTGAAAATAATGATAATCTTTATGTTGTATCTGCTATACGTTATTTTTGATTCTAATCTTTACATAAGTGCTAGAAAAATGAAGGAATTATTATCCTGACATAAGCGAGGGTTCAACTGTTTTGCGGATTAGTTTATCCACAGTTATCCGTTTCAGTGGTGATTCATTTGATCAGATCACTAGGTCCAATGCTTGAATAAGCTTCAAAGCTTTACGGTGATGTGGATGAATACTCAGCAATTTTCGCGTTTTGAATTTTCAATTTTGTGAGGTGCACATTGTCTTTCTGACTGGTTGCATAAACTAAAGCAACGATGATCAACATAGAAGTTGAACATATATCTTAGACCGTGTGGTGCAATGACTGCTGATCTATATATTTTATTAATATGCCAAGTGATGAATGAGTATATGTTTGGAGAATGAATCTATAATAATGTTGATTTTTTGTTTTTCATGTTAACCGTTTCTGTTATCTAATGTCTTGACATGGCGCAGGCGATTATTAAAGAAAAACCTTGATGGGACTCTGGCACCTGAGCTTGGTCAACTATCTCATCTTACTACAATGTGAGCCCTGACAGTTTGATGACTAGCTCCCAATATCTAATACATTTTTGTGCCTAAAATTTAACCATCCTTATCATTTTGGAAGACATATAGTTACCCTTTTTATTTCTCACTTCCAGGAATTTCATGTGGAATAAGATAAAGGGTCGCATCCCTAAGCAGATTGGCGATATTAACTCATTGACACACCTGTAAGTGATTGTCATCGTTTTACTAGAATTGCCTGGACATATGCGCCTCTATATGGTGCAACATGTGAGGAACTTCATTATATAGTCTGTCTATTTCCGACATCAAATGCCAGATATTGGCTGGTAGTTTAGGAACCAGATAAGTTTAAGGTAAAACCTTGTTGCTGGTTTTTTTTTTCTGGTTGGTAAATTGGTGATAGCTTCGGCAGAAGCCTTTAGACATCAGGGTAATGTTGATGATGGTTTTGTTAGAACGTAGGTGTCCGTCAATGGCGGTATATAGTTTCACACTGGTTTTCTCGTGTCGTGGTATGGAGGCCACTGCCTTAAAAGCGATTTCCCACCTGACCGTGGTGACCAATCCTTAACGATGGATCGCTTCCGAAGGATCACACGAGCACTGTAT
>ONZK01002522.1:79404-98524 GCA_900322385.1 Pharnaceum exiguum | reverse complement strand
TATAAACACTATAGTCCCTTCTCTCCCCAACAATGTGGGACAAATAAACAACACAATAAATGAATAAATGCTAGAATACCAAAGGTCTTGTGGCCATTCCACATTAATAATCCAACAGGTTTTCTTTACTTTTCTTTATTGTTCTTTTTGAATTGGCGATTGGCAAGAATGTTAATTATGACACTATTAGGGGTAAGTCGTGAAAAGATTCAACCTATATGATCCTTAAGACCATTAAGAGCCCATGCCTGAGCTGTCTTGACCTAAATTGTGTTCAGATATTCATTATTGTCATTTCGTCAGCTTCACAGTTAAAGGTGCAGGGATATGGCGCTAGGTGACTAACCTTGTCTGGAATCGTCTTTTCCCCTTGATATTGGGTGGATGATTGGCCAGACGAAACAATAGCCTCCATATATTAAATCTTATAACTTCCAACTTCCAAGTTAAACAGTACTTTATGTTGCTTTGTCTTCCCTAATGTGCAGGCTTTTAAGTGGAAATCAGCTATCAGGATTCTTGCCAGATGAACTGGGTTATCTTTCAAACTTGATTACCTTCCAAATTGATTCTAATAACATATCTGGACCATTGCCAACAACATACGCAAATTTGACTTCTGTAAAGCACTTGTAAGGATCTTATAATAAACAAGCTAGCTTTGCTGAATAATTGAGTACCGTGCTCGCTTTTACTAAAGGGTGTTGTCCATTGCAGTCACATGAATAACAATTCCATCAGTGGTACAATACCTCCGGATATCTCCGTACTTCATCTTAAACACTTGTAAGATTGACCATCTCTGTGAAATATTCTGCAAGAGTGTGATTCTGAGTCTAAAAGTTTCTTTTCACGATGCAGTCTACTGGATAACAACAACTTATCAGGAACCCTTCCACCAGAGCTTTCTAAGATGAGGAACTTGACGATACTGTATGTTGTTCACGAAGACCTCATGGTTGTTATTTTTCACTTGGCTACCTTTTTATGTGATTCACATCGGCTAGCTGGATGACTTGTAATTCATCGGTCACTAAGTTGGGTTTCATTTTGTTTGGAAAGGATAGATGTTTCTCCATATTGCACTTCCATTTGATTAGGAGGGGGGTGGGGGCAAAAGGAAAACAGTCTGTGTATGTTCGATCAGTTGCTATAGCTCTTTACATAGTGTTTGGTTAACTTGGCAGGTCTTCATGACTTCAACTTAGCCTAACTTAGCATCCTCACAAAACAATCCACCGTAACTTTTACTTGACATCATTTTATCATTGTGAGTGTAATTGAGACATTTGTATCGTTTGAAAAAGCGGAAAAAAAATTATCTTTCCAAGAAAGAAAAAGTTTTGTTCTATTTCTGTAGTTTCTTCACTTTTGAGCATAAATCATATGCTCAGTATCTTATCTAGCGGAGTTAAAACTTCCTCATTGAAATTATGATGGTGGATAACATTCTGCCTTTCGTGTTTCTCGAGATGCAGACAACTTGACAACAACAATTTTGAAAGCAGTGAGATTCCAGATTCTTACGCAAACATCACCACCTTGATAAAATTGTAAGTTTGTTCCTTTTTTACTTCAGAGTTCAGATACATATAGAGAGACCCTTCCGCCCAAAAATAGTTGGGACTACATGTCTACTCATGATAGTTACATACAGATTGGGCTACTTCTTGATTCGGACATGAAAAAGCTAATCACTTCAATTGTGAATCTCAAATTGAATTTCTATTGATTATTGAATTTATCGGTTCATGATTACCTATACTTTTCTACATAGAAAAGTTAATCTCTCAATTTTGCAGGAGCCTTCGGAATTGTGGTTTGAGAGGACTAATACCTGATTTCAGCCGCATTCCACGTCTGCTGTATTTGTAAGTTTTAGAAGTAGTGTAGCATTTACACCTATACAAAGAAACTCCGGGCCCTTTTACTACCTACCGTTTCCCCCTTTTTAATGATTGCTCAAGTCCTTAACTGCTCTAGACCTTAAATGAAGATAACCTAGGAGCTCTCTGAACTAGAAATAACTGTCATCCGGTTGATACATTGCGTCAATATCCATCATGAGGTCCATTTGGCTTTGGCATTACAGATTGTGTTTCCTTTCTTTCCACTAGTTGAAACCCAAAAGGAATTAAATAGAGCATGAAAATATTAGTGACAATTTTAGATTTGTAACAAGGCCTGTTGGGCAATGTTTCTGAAAAAACTGAAACGAGAGCGTTCAGATTATTCCCCTCCGCAACCATGATTTCAAAAACAGGAAAACTAATAAAGCTGCGCTTATCTCTGGTCTTTCCTTAAACTTAAGAACTTACTTGTATTTATTGACATTCATCCAACGATTCCGTAAACCTCGCCTGGGGTTTTGGCTGACATGTTCTTCTTTTGTTACCTGACATAGAGATTTGAGTCAGAATCAGCTTACTGGGCAAATCCCTACAAATAGGCTTTCTAACAATATCACAACAATGTAAGTTAATTAAGGTGTGCCTCATGGATGCTTTCTCCCTCTGCTTCTTTTATTTCTTCTGTTACTAGTAATGACTCATGATCAGAAATCATTTTCTTGTGGTTGTAGCTACACCATTGCTCATTTGAACATCAGAATTTACTGATATAATTTATTTCTGTTGCAGTGATCTATCAAATAACAGCCTTGGTGGATCAATACCATTAAACTTCACAGGATTTCCTCGTCTGCAAAAATTGTGAGAGTTAATTTTAATAGCACATTTTCTAGACTTCTTCATAATTCATGACAGAAACCTTAGAAACAATAATCTGAGCATTATTATGTGTGCAGGTCTCTTGCAGACAACAGCTTGATTGGTATAATTGCGTCGAGCATTTGGGAGAACGTTAATTTCAGTGCTGATACTAGATTGACCTTGTAAGATACTCGCTTTGTGAGCTTGTCTCCCATGGATTTTGTTGGATTTCATAATATTTTGTTAGAAAACAAGTGAATTTTTCACTTAAGATAATTAGGTTAATTTGAACGTGTTTTCTCATGTTGCAGGGATTTCCAGAACAATCTATTTTCAAACGTTTCAGGCAACTTCAGTCCTCCACGGAATGTGAGCATTAGGTAAGTACTCAATCAGTTGCTTCAAATTTGACCTTTATTATGATGGGTTGGTGGATCATGAGCTTCACCTAAAACCATGTACGATCTAGCTCATCTAAAAAAGGATCAAAATCGAAATAGTTTTGTAACTTTCTAATTCATCTGAACATTGCTTTCACTGGGTTGATGAAATTTTTAACTTAAAACCTATAAAATGAGCTGTTCTCCCACTCAAACTTATCTTATATCTGCATTTCATGATTGACAGTCTTGAAGGGAACCCAATTTGTGAAAACACAAATGACTTGAACATTGTTCAGTTCTGTGGGAATTCTACTAGTGCCCCTGAAGCACCAAGGTTACCCATTGACAAGGTTGACAAGTGCCCTCAATCCTGTGCAATTGATGTTTACTCTGCATATGTACCAGATTATACAGCTGACTGCTTTTGTGCGGTGCCTATCGGAGTTGGTTTGCTTCTAAGAAGTCCCAGTATATCCGACTTCCATCCATATACTAGTGCATTTTCTGAGTGGATAGCCCCCAATCTCGGCATCTATACTTATCAGCTGCATGTTAATAACTTTGTTTGGGATGAAGGTCCGCGACTAGAAATGTTCTTGCAGTTTTTTCCGGCATATTCCTCCAGTCTTTTCAATGTAAGTGAGCTCCAAAGGATTGTCGATGATTTCGCAACATTGTCAATTCAGGGGAATGATGTCTTTGGCCCGTATACCATATTGAATTTTACATTGTCACCACGTTATGCACAGGGTATGCTTACTGCTCCTCTCCCAAAAACACTGAGTAGACCTATTAATCATGTATTTTCTCTAACCGAACACTAATCTGCAAAATTGACGGATGTAAGAAAATGTTTTTGCGTTGCAGCTCTCAATAAGCCATCAAAGTCGGGAATTAGCAAGGGGGCCATTGCAGGAATTATTCTAGCCGCCATCTTTTCTTCAGTGACGTTTATTTTATGCATCACATTCCTCTTACTAAAGTTTTTTCCTGGATTATTGCGTCGCACAAAATCAAAAGAGGAACATTGTAAGTCGTAGCACTCTTTGCCCTTACCAAGTCTATTTATTCAAATATCAATGATGGATCCCCGAAATACGACAATTGGCTCCTCTTGTCAGCAGCCTCATATAATTTTAGGAAAAGAGTCATTGTATCGTGTATGTTTTGAGAGATATGTGAATCTTATGATGCTACCTCATGTTGAGCGTTTGTTATATGGTAGGCTAGACTGGCGAGTATTTTCTTCCAAAGGCCATTGTTGCAGAGAATTTCTCTGGCTACTCTTTCAGACAAATTCAAAGTAATTGGGTTCCTCTGCAATTAGTAGATGCCTGCATAATACTCTTCTCTTTATTCTATAATCACATTTCCGAGTGGTTTAATTTCAGCATAAGTTATTCACTACCTTTGTTTTATTTCAGCTTCCAAGTTACCCTGCATTACTGAAGGTGTGAAAGAGTTCAAATTCAACGAACTTAAATTGGCCTCTGGTAATTTCAGCACCGCCGCTGAAATAGGTCAAGGAGGCTATGGAAGGGTATATAAAGGAATTTTAGGAGATGGAACAGTGATAGCAATAAAGCGGGCACAAACAGGATCCTTGCAGGGCCAGAGAGAATTCTTAACAGAAATAGAATTGTTGTCAAGGCTACACCACCGTAATCTGGTCTCATTACTTGGATACTGTGCTGAAGGAGGAGAACAGGTACTGTCATTTAGAAGAAAACCAGTGCAAAGGTTCAAGTGAACTTCTTGAACTGTAGTTACTGCGACAAGATAAAAATTGATGAAATAAGCTTCTTGTTTGCAGATATTGGTGTATGAATTTGTGCCAAATGGTTCCTTGCATGACATCCTTTCAGGTGAGGCATTGTACACCTGAAGCGTTCTGTTGCGTCTTGTATATGGTTAAGGCCTATACTTTTGAGTTTCAAATTTATTACTTTTTGATTTGAAATATGCCAGATTTGAGTTGCATGTTACTGTAGTATGTTACGACCGTCATGTGCTTCTATCTGTAGTTTTCTAATCCTTGAGCAGTGTATTCTAATCACATAAACAAGTCCAAGAAACAAAAACTCTCTACTAACATCTTGTTTGACAGGAAGAATCCATGAACCCCCAAGCTTTCGTACAAGACTGTCTATTGCTTTGGGTGCAGCGAAAGGCATTCTCTATCTCCATAAGGATGTTGATCCTCCAATAATTCATCGTGATATCAAACCCAGCAACATACTATTAGACTCGAAATTCAACGCAAAAGTTTCTGATTTCGGAATTTCAAGGCTGGCCCCTGTAACAGACGCTACTGGAGGTAGACCTGTGCACATAACTACTGGCGTGAAAGGAACACCGGTTAGTAAAACCTAGTGACTGATATAATAAAGACAGTTTTGTATGGTTTCCTCATTCAACCCCCCTTTGTATTCTCCCTAACGCACATACAGCAGAAGGGTGTTCCTACTTTGAGTATGACCTATGTTATTATTCAGGGTTATGTCGATCCAGAATACTTCCTTACTCATCAGCTAACAGAGAAAAGCGATGTTTATAGTCTTGGCGTGATGTTTCTTCAACTTCTTACTGGAATGCCTACCCTTTCGCGGCGGAAACATATAACTCATCTGGTAATTACATAATCCAAGGCTATTAGTATAGTACTAGTCAGGCAAACAAGACTGCTCATCCATGTATGTATGTTTGTTCGATAACAGGTGAGTGAAGCATGTGAAGATGGGAAAATGATGTCCATGTTAGACCCAAGCATGGGGTCATACCCACCAGACTGTGTTAGAAGATTCATGAGCTTGGCTCTGAAGTGCGCCGAAGAAGAGATCGAAGCACGAGCCAGCATGTTGGAAGTAGTGAGGGAGCTAGAGAACATCAGTGCAGCTGTAGATCCAGAGTCTCACTCTCACAGCACTTCATCCAATAATAATAATAATAATCCATATGATGATTCGCAGATATTAGCCTTTTACAGCCATAGCCGTGGGTACGGAGACAGCAACAACTCTGTTCGCGGAAGTAATCTTATGAGTGGTATCATCCCCACCATCACTCCGCGTTGAAAACACTGCACAGTACATATAGTATACTATAGCTTACATATATTCTTATAGTTTGTTCCAGTCCACCAGTAAACTATGTACAATTGCACACTATCAATAAACAGAATAGAATGTGATTAAGCTGTTACATGTCATGTCATGTCATGTCATGTCATGTGTGTTCATGTGCATATTGTGAAGGATTATTGAAGATGTCAAAACATATAGAAATGTCTTATTGACATTCATTCATTATGTCTTCCGGAGCAAAGAAACTTGAGTCTTCCGTACAAAATACAATAGCTAGCGATGGGACTCCCGACACATGATATGACATGACCAACCCAAACCAACTGCTCCCAATATGTATACTCCACTGGTAAATTTAAATACTCCTCCAGTATCTTTGAAACAACGTAACAACGTATCAAAGCAAATTAAGTCTTCCCACTTACTAATTGACTGCTTTATTCCTTACTTTTATTTGTTTGTTTGTTTGTTTATTTATTTTATTTACTTACTGCGATGCAAATACGCAACGCAACTTGGGGTTGCCTTTAATAAATCAACCATCAATGTTTTGTTAGTTTGTGCTGTGCCTGGGTGGCTTTGGATCAATGTATGTACGTACTTGCCACCTACTATTGACTTATTTTCTCTCTCTCTCCAGTCTCCACTCATGTCATGTGTCAAATTATATAATACGGACTACTAATATTCATAATATAATCACCCTCACACACACACACACACTAACGAGTAATGACAGACAGTCAGTCACAACTAACTATCAAATCAAAGGGCCATATGATATGTGAATTATCAATTACATTAGTTGATCCATTTTGATGCTACTTGCTGCTGCTACAGTGCTACTGCACACTACTAAACCAAAATCCATACTGAGTGATGAGTCTACTGACACCACCTACCAATACCAATACCAATACCATTACCATTACCATTACCATGTGGGTCAATAGCCAAAATTTGTCTGTTATGTAAATTAGTGTGTTTCCATTATTAAACAAAAAGTTCCTTTCTTTTCTTTTTTGGGTCTTTGGACTTTCTTTATTCCATTCCAGGTACATCTGTACTCCACTAGCAGCTGCTGCTTGATTCGTAATTTCACTTATTAGCAATTTGATACTAGCTACTACAGTAGTAAAGATTGGAACTCGTATGGTGAGGATGAAACTGAAAACACAGGATTGTGTCTTGGTGTTGTGCTGCTTGTGTATTCTGCTGCTTAATCATGCAATTGCACAGACCACTCATCCTGCTCAAGGTATCTATATTTTGCACCCTTTTCCACTTTGCTATTTTGTAGCCTTCTACTTTGGTTGTTTGTCATCATCAATTGTCAACCTCTCCTCAGAAAGCCTCCATTTTTCATGTGTGCTGTGCAGTCTCCGCATTACGGTCAATTAAGAAGAAACTAGTGGATCCAATGAAGCACCTGAAAAGCTGGAGCAAGGGAGATCCATGTGCTTCTAACTGGACTGGTGTCTTTTGCTTTGAACATGCTGCTGCTGATGCATATTGGCACATCCGTGAGCTGTATGTACTGTCATTTCACACTCTTTCCTTGTGAACTAATTATCGTACAGTGATGATCGTTTTAGCCTGCAATGCTTCCATTTCCCCGCTGAATGTTTGAACTATCTAGCTTCGATCATGTAGCCTAGCTAGGTAATTTTTTTTAGGTGTTAGGTTCAGCTGGCAGCTTCTTTGCTCTTTGGTTAGTCCATGTTTAGACTCTTAGAAGCCTCTTTCTGTGGAGTACAGGACAGATTATATTGCCAAAAGATTGCAGTTGCAAATGCCTCCAGCATTTTAACTTATAATTTTTTTTGTGTATGTGTGTGTTTGTGGTGTGGGGTATTTTTTGTGTGTCCCTACGTGTTTGAGTGCATTTCTAGAAGAAATTTTATTATGATCCTTGCTAGCCGACCCAGTCAGTGTTGCAATTAAGGTTATATCGTGGTTGTTTATTTAGCTTGGAATCAGTCCACAAGATTCATTCATTGCTGATGAAGTTCAAAGAATGATTACTATCTATAAGCTTTGGGTGAATGTGGACTAATTCAAAATGACTACGATAATTGTTATGTTTTTCAAGTTCCCGGAAGTCCTTACTTCAATGCAGCAATGCATTCAGTGATCCAGGTTCACTCTAGAAATCAGAAAAGCGTCTCTGTTTTATTTTTAAAAGCATGGGAAAGCAGTCTATTGGAATTACACTGGGCTGTTGTTGTTGTTGTTGTTGTTGTTGTTGTAGTAGTAGTAGAAGCATTAGACCACGTTATACTTGACATGCTATCATCCTTTTGACAGTTCAATTTAGTGTTTTCCACATGCTTTTCTTATGTCATTTGGGGTCTGAAATGATGCGGTGCTTGTTTGAATTCATCCAATTGTTGTTTTACAGACAGCTGCTGAACATGAATCTCTCTGGAACTATAGCACCTGAGGTTGGTCAGTTGTCTCATCTTGAGATACTGTGAGTTTCAGTTATGTTTGGTTATTCTGAGGGAATGAGAACAAGTATACTCTTCTGAATATACTGATTGGTAATTCAATTTTCTTTGAAGAGACTTCATGTGGAATCAGATAACAGGTAGCCTTCCTAAGGAGATAGGAAGTCTTCCATCATTGAAACTTCTGTAAGTTCATATCTTTTCTTACTTTGTGAATTGAGTTTGGGGAGAGGGGACAAGAAACTTCTGCATATAGAGATGAACTTTGTTGAAATCCGGTTATAGGTTGATGCTAGTTTTATTTGATTTTGTTTGGCTAGGGAAAATTTCTGTATAGATTTCTTAGTGTTCATGAATGTTTGCTTTATCAATGTATTCTAGACTATGTAAGGCCTCTGGAGTACATGCCTGCAACGTTAGAATGACATCTGATAACTAATAAGTGGTGTATGATCCCGACTATTTCTTCCAAAACAAAAATTATGCGGGTGCCAAAGTTGTGAACATTAAGGTCTCCTAATACTATCCTTTGATTCAGGGTGCTAAATGGAAACAAATTATCTGGCTCTCTGCCTGCTGAACTGGGCCTACTTTCAAATCTGGACAGACTTCAACTGGATGAGAATAACCTATCTGGGACCATACCAAAATCATTTGCCAAGATGAAGAGTGTAAAACATGTGTAAGTTGATTATGACTTCCAACAGCACTTCAATGAATGAGTAATCAATCACTCCTTATTTATATTTTGATTTGTGAAACCTCTACAGTCATTTAAACAATAACTCACTCAGTGGTCAGATTCCTCCTGAGCTATTCCAAATGTCCAGTCTTGTTCACTTGTAAGTTCGCTTAGCAATCCTTATAGATTTGAAAGAAAAAAAAAACTGCTTTGTTATATTCTGACACATCAAAAATTAAAGATGATCTTTGATGCCATTCTGCAGGCTGTTGGATAACAATAACTTCTCTGGATACCTGCCACCTGAATTTTCAAGTTTAAAAGAATTGGAAATTCTGTACGGTCTTTTCCAACTTCGTCTTATAGATGCTTCTATGAGCTCTACTTTGATGCATTCTTGTGACTGATTGATTCAGATATGGTTTGTTTAGACCTTCCTTCCTATTCATAGTTTCTCGTTTCTTGTCCTCCTCTAGGACAGTAACTTCAGACTTACTTAGATTTGCTTGAATTTGTTCATGGCCTGTGGCATGTTTGATATACTCTAATCGTGTTCTCTTGGGAAAGGATGAGGTGGAGTGTTAGAGGAAGAGAATTTGAATATGAATCTTCCTAAACTTTTCCATTTGCAAATATCAGACTGGATACTAGACTATGCATCAGCCTATTTTACTTATCAGTTTGATGATTACTTGCCTATGACAAAGATGTCCCTCTGCTTCCATTTATTTTTATTCTTGTTTACGTGCTGCTGGATGTCAGTATGTCACTGTTAAGAAGAACTAGGAGTGATTAAGGAAATTGGAGTAGGAAGAGACCGTGCAAGATTTGTAAGTCACAATTTGTTGACTCTAAAACTTCAATCCTGGCTTCTGATGTAAAAGACTTCGTGCTTGTGGTGTTTGTGTTAATATTTAAAGAATTAATTATAGTCAACCACGTGGTAGAATCACTTTGGTTCACAATTGCTTTTGACTATGTACTTGTATAGTCTCCCTTTGTTGAGAATTTGGGATTCTCAAGAGTGGCAGATTAAATTAAATATTTAGTGAGTGGCATTATGTTATGTGGCCTGTGTTAGTTTAGGTGTCAATGGAACCAAGAGGGGGTGAATTGTGTCTATAACTTTCAGGACCTTTTCTCATGTTGTTCCGTGTAATTTGAACTGTGGAACAGGTTGGGAACTTGTTCCGCCTGGAAAGTGAAACGAGTAAAGATAGAGAGAATTGTGCACACGATTTTCCGTGGAAAACCTCGGTACCCAACTCCGAGTGATCACCACGACCTAACTTGAGTAGGGTTTTGAACCTTTCACTATCCACGGAATAACCAAGATTTAGTCCAAAGTCTTACTCCTAGTTTTTCATAGCTCTAGAAACTATTGGAACTAAACCCCAAGTTTTATCCGAGCTCTTGAAGCTACCTTGCATGTTTTCTACAATAGTCTGCAACTTACCAAACTACTACAAACTCAAGCCCTGAAGCTTGCACAATCCTAATCCTTTTAGATGCTTCTGTGATAAGGTAACGAAAAGGATTACAAAAGATAGTACAATGAGAATGTAGAACAAGGGGAATAAGCCGTGCAAACTTTAAGTGGAAGGGCTATTTTGAGTTTTGCTCTCATGGACTTGGTAAAACAATACTGATTTTGGACTTAATGTGCTTGGCTTCCTCAAGTAATAAGCTCCTTCTTCTTTTATAGCCAAATGACAAGCATGCTTCTCAACCAGCCCTATAGGTGTATCGAGTGTTGTCGACCTCTCATTGGTCCTTCTTTGGTGTTCATGGGGAGTATTTGTTGCGCATGACCGTGGTACAAACAATTGTGCGACCACCATGGACCAATTGGAGCCTTTCTATTTCTTTGATTGACTAGTTCAGCTCTGACGGAACACGACAAACCCTTTGTTCAGTGGGTAAAGGAAGGTCTCCATGCAAGTGGGAGTGGACCACTTCAAATTCAACTGGCTACCATTAAACCTCAAGTCACATGATCTATAAAATTCAAATCCTACTATCGGATTTTGAGCTTAACAAAATAGGTTATCTGTTTGAGTCAAACTTGTCACGGGTCGGAGTCGGAATTGGGTAAGAACCTGTTCCACTGCTCAGCAAGCCCAGTTATCTACTATTGAGGGTTATACTTAGACCAACTTGGGAGGTAGTCTAATAACTCAACTTTATTCAAGTCCATCTCCCTTGCTGTGCATTTATCCAAACCCATGGATTACTTTTGAGATTGATTTAAGCCCATTTTCACTTGGCCACATTAAGATCATCACTACACACTTTCGTAACATGATAAATGGTATTAGCGCACTTGGAGTCATCATCAAAACACTAAGGACTAAACCGTCTGCATTGCAATAAAAATGATGGTCTTGTTAGTGTCAACTGTCAACTCAAGATGGAGGGTAGCTTAGCGACAGATCTACTGTTTTCCAAAATCATGGCATTGGTATGTAAATGGTTGTGAAGATTCCCTGCAGATGCTTATTCGCAAAGGCGTTGGTCTATAAATGGCTGTGAAGATTCCCTGAAGATGTTAGTGTCAACTCAAAATATTATATTAGTAATAAGAATGATAATAGAATATAAACTTCTTGATCAGTGGCCTCTCTTCTTTTCTTTCCTTTTTTTTGAGGTAGATCAGTAGCCTCTTTGGCTCTTTCATCCAACTGTCCTCGGTGAAATTCACGGATTTGTCACTATCATTATTGATTGAAAAAGTAAAGACATTATTCTGAATTTTCCTTTGGGTAAAAGTATATAACTCTGTTTCCTTTGTGTTGCCTTTATACTTCGCCTGGGTTTTCTTCTTCTGTGCATGTTTCCCATCTTAGAATTGTATGACAGGTTGCATCTCTGAGCATATGGCTGTTCAGAGAAATATGCAATCTGTGGTGACAAATTCATTTTAGTTATTCAGTCATTTTTGTTGACAATCATGAGCAGTGTTGTTTTCTATATGGACTTGCGTAAAATTCCTTTTTCTATTTTATCTGGATATAAATCTTTCTGGTTTATCCGATTACAACTTATAGCCTCTATCATAAAGTTGTTTTTCTGCTTCCACGTATAGCAGATGTGACATTGTAACATTGTAACTATATGATCAATTTTCTTCAATCTCCATTTGCAGTCAACTCGACAATAACCATTTCAGCGGTGCTGGAATTCCAGGATCTTATAAAAATATGTCCAGATTGGTGAAGCTGTAAGTCCCATTCCACTTTTGACCCGGAATACCTGTAAATTTGCTTTGTGTAGCTCTGGATCAATGGATTGTAAAGTACTCTTAATCATTTTATTGTAAGGGTTTTCTCAAAAGTGCATTCTGGTCTTTCTTGTGAGGAAAGATATGATCATTGATCACAAAGATTACCATTCCGTAGCATAAGAAGGAAGGTCACAGCCTATTTTAAAACTAATTCTAGGCTGGTTCTGTGAATGGCCTTGATCTATTGAGAACAGGTTCGACAGGATAAGGCTATTGTTAACAATGTTAATGTATTGTTCATAGTCTCATCTGACGACTACCCACCCAAACAGTATTGGAGAAAAAAGCTAATGTGTATATGAAGATATATAGATCTATTCTCTTCGTCTTTGTCATTGCCAGTTTCGGAACCCAAACATGTGATTTGTCATATGCTTCTGTGCAATTTTTTCCTTGTGTATTAGCTGGGCTTCATTGCTGCATTACTGTGTATTTATCATGAAAGAATATACATTTTCATACTTTTCTGGAGGTTACCATATTGTAATCCTCTATTCACAATGGAACTCAACCCAGCATTGGCTCCAAGCCTCCGACTTCATTGCTGTTGTTTTGTATGTTTTGCATCACTGTGTGTGGCGGGGATTAAGGGAGGTTGTATGTGCCAATAAATTTCTTTGTCTATGAAAGTAAGCTGAGATTTAATTGAAACGTTGTCTCATGCATTCTTTTCTGGCTGAACAGAAGTGTAAGAAACTGTAGCTTGGTTGGACCAGTGCCTGATTTTGGTGCGATGCCATATTTAAGTTATATGTAAGTTTTTCTTTTTTCCAACTGGGAACGTTTGCTTTTGTGTCGATAGCATTGTATAATCTACAGTCTTCGACTCTTCATTATTAATGACACTGTACTGTTTGTTTGTCTGTGAACCAGAGATTTGAGTTGGAATCAGTTTACTGGACCCATTCCTTCAAACAAGCTCTCAGATAAAGTCACAACTATGTACGTTGATAAGATATAGCGTTGACAAATTGACATCCATGTAGCTCAAATTGATGGTTTATTTAATTTGTCTTTCACCTCCTCTTTGCTTTTCTTTTTTTGTTGTTTCACAGAGACTTATCTCACAACAGTCTGAGCGAATTGATTCCTAGAAGTTTCTCTGATCTTCCTTCTCTGCAGATGTTGTGAGTGTCCTTTTTTTTCCTTATCAGGGATTTCTGATAAAGGAAATATAGAATCCTTCAGAGTTGACAATCAAACCATTAGTAGTCATAAATGTTGTTTGCATATTTGAGATTAATTTCACTGTGGATTATGGTTTTTTTATAGGTCACTTGAAAACAATTCTCTTAATGGTTCAATTCCTAGTAGCATTTGGCAGAACAAGTCCTTCAACGCTACTGCAAGACTTTCACTGTAAGATGCCAGTTATAAATTCCTGCAACAAAGAAAAAAATGCATCTTGCTTTTAAATATAGGTTATTTGCTCAATGTTCTTTTAAATTTACCTATTCTATGTTGGCACAGTGATCTTCGATACAATCTGCTTTCTGACATCTCTGAGGATCTTAATCCACCGGTAAACGTGACTTTAAGGTACATTACTCTGGTTTTTTTTATTTACATATTGCTGGAAATTTTTGCTTTTGAGGAATCACTAAAGAGAGTGAAGGACAACTGGTGGTTGGGAGATGGCCAGGAAAGTGAAAATGGAAAAAATGAAAAATGAAAGAAAAAAAAGAAGCCAAGAATGAAAACGGAATTCTCTAGCCTTAACTCGCTATTATTGTTTTGGCAAATAATGTTAGGCCATGTAAGTGAACAAATTATGATAAATATTTCGCGGGTTGTCTCGGAAACAGGCTCCTTCGGGGTAAGGCTGCGTACATTAGACCTCCTTATTAGGTTGTTGTCGTTGTTGTTATCTGGTAGATAGGTGCTTGAGTTTTGGAGTCCTCATTCTAACTTATAAGTCACATTTTCTTAACTTTTTGAGTTGTTTGTCACTACAAGATAATAGTAGGGTATAGTTTTACTTGACGACAGCTCAAAAAAGAACAATTTGGAATTTGAATGGAAGAGAGAGTTATTCTACTATGATACACCTTCATCTTGCTGACTCTTTACCGCTTAGTCATCCTTTTTCTGAGTTTGGGAAGAAAGAATCATTTCTTAACATATGAAACACTATTCTCCAGGCTTCGGGGTAATCCTGTATGCAAGGCCAATATACAGAATATTCACAATTTCTGTGACTCTGATGATGGTGGAATTGGGACATTCGACATCTCGCCAAGTTCAATAGCTTGCCCTAATCTCGCATGTCCCTCTAATGAATACTATGAATATATCCCAGCTGCTCCAGTTTGCTTTTGTGCTGCTCCTATCAGAATAGGATATCGATTGAAGAGTCCTAGTTTCACTTACTTCCCTCCTTACAGAGTTGATTTTGAGTCTTACGTCACTGAGTTCTTGAAGATGGAGCATTATCAACTGTATATTGACTCCTACATGTGGGAAAAGGGACCCCGTCTACGGATGTATTTGAAACTTTTTCCCCATATCAACAGTAACCATACTTTCAACACAAGTGAGCTTCGCCAGATAAGACATATTTTTACATCTTGGCGATTTCCTGGTAGTGAGCTGTTTGGGCCATATGAACTTCTGAACTTCACTCTCCTCGGTCCTTATAGCTCTGGTATGCACTCAATATTCATTTGAAGAAATCGTGGAAACTTGGAAAGTAGATTATGATTCTTAATCATCTTCCAAATGTCTGTGTTTTCCTCTTCACCAACCAAATTCGCATTTCATCTCATAGATGTCTCTTATTCAAATTTAAGTCCTAAATGTGTGATTTTTATTGCTTGAATGTTTGGTACATCCTTACTACGAAATATGCTGAAAGAAGCCACGTGACACTGAATTCAAACTTCACTCAATCAATGTCCCATTCACATTTATGTCCTAACTATCTTGTAGGTTGGTTGTGATGTGTATTTCTGACTTAAGTGCTTACCGTGATCCTTGACTTTATCTGTATGTGCAATTCATGTGGTTATCAGAGGAATTGTGCTTTGTGAAATGGGAATATGTCATCTGTTTTTCCAAATATGACCTAGAAAGGAAATCCATTTCGTTGTTTCAGAGCAACTGGACACAGACTGAACACCCTCTCAGACTCGGTTTGTCAATTATCATTAGCATTTTCTATTAATACATGATCAAGCAGCATTAGAGCAGTCTGATAGTGTTTCTGTTTTGAGTCTAACTTATTATTATTCTCCTTCAATCATTCTGCATGTGTAGGCGCCTGCCTAGGAACCATTATCATATATCTGCTTGATTGGGAATTTGGGATCTATGAGATACTTTCTACTATCAGATTGTAAAGCCCTGTTGGACAGATTGCTGCCTCATGTCCCTTGTTTCCTAAGGATAAGGGATATGAAAGTTCTGATTCCTGGGATGTCCTTGAGGATAAACATGTGGAGGTTTCTTGTAGTGCTTGCCACATTAACTTGTATCACTTGCTCATGATTCTCTGTTCATGGTCATCTTTTACTATTTACTAATGTTCCCTCTTAATTCTGATGACAAAAAAGGAAAAGGAAAAGAATTGAGAGTTCATGTGTCAGATGTATGTCACTATTATTGTTCTTCTGAAGCCTCATGGAGTGTACTTCCTTCCTGTAGAAAACCTTGCGACTGGTAAGGCTGGCATAAGCAAGGGCTTATTGGCTTCCATTCTAGTAGGGGTGATCATTTGTGTGGTTGCTGCTTCTGTGGCAGTCGCATTTTTCATTGTGAGCAGGAAAAACATTGACAGGCAGCTATCAAAAAGGAACTCATGTAAGTCTGTTTTAGTACATTCGTAGTTGCAGTAACTATTATTGCTTCGAGACTCCGTATGAATATTAGTTTTACCATGCAGCCTCAAGCATATCTATAAAAATTGATGGTGTCAGAGAATTTTCTTTCAAAGAAATGTTACAAGCCACAAATAAATTTAGCAGCTCAGACCAGGTGGGCCAAGGAGGATATGGAAAGGTTTACAAAGGTGTTTTGGCAGATAACACCGTTGTGGCTATTAAGCGGGCTGAAGTTGGGTCACTGCAGGGGAAACGTGAATTTTTGACCGAGATACAACTTTTATCAAGGGTACATCATCGGAACCTGGTTTCACTGGTAGGATATTGTGGCGAAAACGGGGAACAGGTATGTCTTTGCATTTAGTTGTGGATCTACCTTTGTGTTGTCGGTCATCTGCAAAGTAGTCTATAGAACAAAGACTACAAACATTCTTGAAAATTCCTTCTCAATTTCATTCCAGCTTCCAAATGAGAAATTTCCGGCATACTTGAAAATTTTACAGTTTTTAACAAATTCTTCCAGAGAACTAGTTTGTAGTGTTGGCATGTTGCCACAATCATGTTTAGGATTGAACTGCGAACATGTTTCTGTGCCAGTCTGCATTTCTAATTGGATAGGAAGTGCACTTAGTAAACCCAGTTCAGCAATGCTTATCCCATGAAATCCTGTTTGAATGAGCACTGATAATTTAACAAATATTGGAATCTGCATGTGCTTAATGGTATTCTATGAGGACAAACTTCCTTTTCCGTGGTTTGGTTAGAGGACCATGAGCACAAGAATTTGTCCTGTGCATTCATGAGATGACTTTCAACAGACTTAAGGGATAAAGGACATCTTACTCGTATTTTGAATCTAGATTAAAAGTTGATTGTAAACATATGCACAGACATGGATGTATATGTACTTAATAGTTTTTTTACTCAAAATGTAATAGCCTTAACATCTCCCAATCTAATGTATACGAAGTTACACCATAAGTTGGCATCAGTAGTGTGATAAGAGGCCGTATATGTGTTTGTGATGAATAGTTTAAAAGTAACGTTTCTCTGGTTGTTTTCCTATGATATGCTTAAAAGTGCAGTTTTGATTTGAAGCATCACATGTTGATATAAAATACTATGAGGACTAAAATCTGTTTATGCCATAAAGTTTGATGTTGCTGTGTCAATTCCTATGCCACTCATTGCAATATTTCAAATTGAAAGAAGAAAAAAAATTGCTGTGATCTGTGACTGGGGAATATTTGCTGCCCCAAAATTATTTCTGTAATTCATACATTTAAGTTGAGGATTAAGATGTCATGCTTTATGGAAAACATATGAGTTTGTGACTTCTTTATGGGATCGTTTTTTTTATCACCAACACATTTGTGAACTTGTGATGCATGATGCCCTTGTTTATTTCTGAATCACATAATTAGGGTGATCTTGTTGAGTTGAAGATATCTGTGACTCAACTGGTTGTACGTTTTTGCTTTTCCTCTTTATCCTTTAGTTGCCTAACTTGTGTTTTGGGTAAACTTACAGATGCTTGTATATGAATTAATGCCAAATGGAACGTTGCGAGACTGGCTTTCTGGTATGATTATAAGGCATGCTTATATCCCTCAAAATTACAAAAAAATTAACTTTGCCACCTTTATTTGTTTCTTAATCATTTTATGTTGTCGGCAATTGTCAACATATATAGAGGATGATTATTCTAATTCCATGTTGTGCAAATATATGTTGAATATCAAATCTCTCTTAACTCATAGACCTTGTTTCTGTTAATGGACAGTAAAACATGAGAGGACCTTGAGTTTAGTCATGAGGTTAAGAATTGCGTTAGGTGCATCCAAGGGTATTCTTTATCTACACACTGAGGCAAACCCACCAATCTTTCACCGTGATATCAAAGCAAGCAACATACTTTTAGACTCAAATCTCGTTGCTAAGGTTGCTGATTTTGGACTATCTCGCCTTGCTCCTGTCCCTGATGAAGAAGGAAGTATTCCTCACCATGTATCCACGGTTGTAAAGGGGACACCCGTAAGTGAACCTTAAATCCTTAACTATAACATATGTTCATCTGTAAGTAAATCCTGTAGAAAACTTTAATTAGGCCACTTTTTTGTATTACCATATCTGACTAATTACTATGTTGTTATGGATGTTCGTAGTTTATTGCCGTGATGTGGGATTCAATTTTATCCATGATTGTGTGTGACCCCTATGTTTGCTGCCTTGCCAGAGAATTCTTCACTGTATCATCGATGTATCCTTAACCTTGACTTCAGCTTTGCCATAGATAGATTCTCTTGAGGATATCTAATTCAGCATCATGATATCATCTATGTGCTCTTAGATATTATTGGAAATAGTCTCCCTACAATGATTATCAGTCTGGGAGTGATTGCGAACAACTTGACCTCCCCTGCACTGCAACTGTTAGAACTCAATTGGTTGTGACGAACATTGAATAGATCTTCTATCAATACTAGTTACCTTTTATGTTTGTAGAGTATGGCTGGGTTGTTAAACGGCAAACAGGCAAAATGGGGTAAAGGGGATCAGGTGATGAAAGAGCAAGTTGGAAATAGTACAAGTAAAAAACATAAACAGAGAGTGATGTACCAAACCTTCTTTTCATTTACACCTAGAGAAAGAAAATAAGTACATGTTGAGTGTTATAAATCTATCTTTATAATATTCATTGCCAGTCTCA
>ONZK01002522.1:62583-78974 GCA_900322385.1 Pharnaceum exiguum | reverse complement strand
GTGTGTGTGTGTGTGTGTGTGTGTGTGCATGCCAAATGAATTTGGCATTTGATCCTTGCTAGCCCACCCCAAGTGAATTTGGGACTAACGCTTTGGAGAAGAAGAGTTGACTCAATAATGTCATCACAGGAATCTTACCAAAGATGCACTTGCTTTCTTCTTTCGTACACACGATTACATTTTCACACTTATTCGGGGAGGGTAATGAGATTGCTGACTTGATGCCAAGTTATGGGCACCGTGGTAATGGGAGGGTAATTTCAAATTCATGGTCTGTAGAGTTTGAACAAAATACTCCAGGATGACATGTTACGAGTACAGCTTGAGAGGAGGCCCTACTAACTTTAATCATTCCTTACCTGAATATACCATCACATCTTTTTTACTTAATCATGCAGGGATACTTGGACCCTGAGTACTTCTTAACTCACAAGCTGACTGATAAGAGTGACGTGTACAGCCTGGGAGTTGTGTTTCTGGAGCTTCTTACAGGCGTTCCACCGATATCACATGGCAAAAATATTGTCAGAGAGGTAATAAACTAATAATCAACTGGTTCTGGTAGCAATGTCCTTAAAACACTCTTATAGCTGATTCTTCTTCTTTTTACAACAACATCAACCGAGTGTAATCCCTCATTTAATGGGGGTGCTCAGGGGTCAGGATGTACACAACATTTCCCTTCTTTTTTCCTTTTTGAAAAAAAAAGGAGGTTGTTTACGAGAATGACCCTAAGTGCATTGAATTCTTCTTTTTACCCCTCGTTATAATATGTATTAAGTTTAGTGACATGTTTCTGCAGGTAAATACAGCTCATCAGTCAGGGTCTTTGCTTTCAATTATAGACAGCAGAATGGGTATGTACCCATCTGAATGTGTTGAGAGATTCGTTGCTTTGGCCGTGAGATGTTGTCTGGATAAGCCAGAATTGAGGCCCTCGATGTTGGATGTAGTGAGAGAGCTGCAAGACCTACTCCAGATGGTTCCCGAGAGCATGACAATGTCTGATACCACTTCTTTCCAATCTCGCAGTTCTTCATCATCCACTTCATTGACCAATATCTCGAAGTATGCACGCATGCCCTCTGATATATCAGGAAGTGATTTAACCACTAGTGTTACTCCGACCATTACACCCCGTTAGCTAGCTCATAGGAGAAGATATTGTGAGGACAAAATTAAGTGCTCTACTTTGTGAACAATTTCCATGTACTTTATTGGATCTCATATCATGTATAGAGAAGGGGAAGCTTGTTGATATAATTTCAGCCACTTCGAAAATCGCAAGATATACTGTTTAGTGGTGGTTACCTTCTTCACAGTTCTTCCACCCAGAACAAAGAAATAGATGCGGAACGAGTGCAAACTGTGGATTCTGTACATAGCAGCATTTTGAATGCCCTGTGGCCTAAGTTTCTGTTAGTCAAGTTAGCACTTGGAAAAAGCTCATTGAGGGCTGATCTGTCAGTGATCCGACATCCTGGGCAGCTCAATGTATTGGTTCATGTTGAAAGAATATAATCAGTTTATTTATTAGCCCGCACAATGGACTGTGAGGGAAAGTCGAGTGTGCTAGGTCCATTTGGGAGCACAGTGGGTATAAGGCGGAGGCTTGTGATTCAGCTTTTGCACCAAGTTTCAATTCACGATTGAGCACCAACCTTTGCTTGACTTCTTTCAGAGGTGGTGACAGGCGACTTTAGATCACACACGCCAGGAGCTGGGTCGATATCGTTACAGTTTTGTGTCTTTCAGCATGTTGAAAGATGGATAGTTTTACTGCTTCTAAAAGTGAACTCCTCGACTCTCTTTGAATATGAAATATGATGTTTTGAGTCCTTCCAATATGATGCATATTTTACTCTAGTTTTTGGTTTTTACGTTATGGGTATCTATCTATCTATATTATATACTAAGAGAGGCTACGGATAGAGAAAACTGGGTGAGCCCTGCCTTTTATTATTTGACTTATGCTTAGGTGGAAGATTCGGGTTGGCTGGAAACTCCAGTTAAACTATGAAAATTACCATATATTAGTGTATTTGTTTTTGTTGTTAATTAAAAAACTTGCAAAACTTTTTTTTCTTAAAAAAAGAATAAAAACAAATCTAGCAAAATCTGACAGATATTGAGTATTTTCGAAAAAAATCAAGTTGTTTAATTATAAATAGAAAGAAATTTCATTAATTTTAGAATAAAATAATTTTTACATCCTTAATCGTAAAAAAGAATCTTTTTTTTTTGTACTTATTCTACATTTATTTTTTTCCTAATTTTTTTGGTTGACTATATGAACAATAGAATACGTCAAAAAGTCGTCACAAACAAATAAACAAAACGATTCAGCCAAAAAGAAGAATCTCTCAATTTCCTTTCCGTTGAAATACTAATTATACATTTATTTATTTTCCATCCGACCAAAACACACTCTTAATCAAGAAAAAAATTAACTAAAACCTAACAAATCAGTTTGTATTGATTATAAAGCACTTTTTTTTACAAAAAGTTAACAAGGACAACAATAAATATTTACATCAAACGACTCCATCAAATATTACTCTACAATTCAAGTTGAACGATGACAATTATCAATTTCAATATATTTTGCAATGACTATCAATAAAAGTCAAGGGGAATCACTATTATAAGTTGGAATTTATCTTCCGAGACGAGTACATAGTCATGGACAACTATACAACAAATGTCGTCTACAAAGAAGTTTCCAGTTCATTAGGCTGAATTTTTAGCAAATTGTATAATAGTGGTACAAAACAACAATTGTTAATAATTAAGCCTATTAAATTCATTGAATATATAAAGTTGATCATCGGCATTTAATAAAAAAATTAACTGTTAAATTCCGTGCATCGCACGGGGCTACACTAGTATAATGCATATTTTACTCTTGGGAGTTGAGGCCGAAGCTCAACAAGCTCCAAGAAGACCGAAAACTGACAGCGGACCTCTAGCAAGTGGAAAGTTTATATGGTAATAATTGAACAAAGTGGTGTAAGTGGCAAGTATGGTAACATGGAGTATGCACTTGGGTTTCCAAAATTACAACTTCCCACACATCATGGCCAGTACGGCAGTACCCATCGTCATATCTTCAAAACTGGTCATACATGCTAAAATGCCTGTGCAAATGCACAGGACTTGTACAAGTAGAAGCATGGCCTCCACGACATCTTCCACAAATGTCTACCACATCAAAGAAAATCTGATTCATCTTTTTTGGCTACAAGAATTTTGAACCATCTATTCACAACTATTTTTATTAAGTCCTGGGATTCACTCCTCTGTTCTACTATATATTAGATGATAAGTTAGTAACTTCCATCTTCTGTACACTCCGAGCTGCAAAAACAAAACAAAACAAAACAATCAGTCATACTATAATAAAACATTCAGACTATATAAATTTCTACGCTGAACTTTGTAGCAAATTGGCTGGCAAACCATAATTGTCAGGGCAAATGCAAGTAACTACATTGTTCTGCAGTGCCATCATTTCATAGATGCACTAGTGTGGACAGATCAAAGTGTACATGTCTTCGAGAAAGCAAACTTCGTAGCAAATTGGCTTGCATACCATAACTTTGAAATTACTCCACAACAACCCACCACCACCCAGTGTCATCCCATTCCATGGGGGTATGGGGAGTCAGAATTTATGCACCATTCCCGTGTTGGCATGTTCTAAATTAACACAGGCTTTTTCCGAGGATTTCGAAACAACTCCATTTCATTAAAATGTTTAAGTTTCCCTTATGAGAAATTATTGTGGGGATTGAAATGTAACAATATATTGACACAACCTCAATGCATAAATCTATGTATCTTGGGGAGTGGGGAGGAGAGTACGAGAGGGGGAATCCTCCAATACAATGTCAAGACATAAGAGGTTTGAAACTCCATACCTGTTATACATGAAATAATGCGGGCAAGACAACTGGTAAGAACAAGAAGCCTCAGATTTTGGCTGCGGAAGTTGACTTCAAGGTGATGGTGATATCTCCGTAGGGTTCATCCTGACGTACATCTATCTTTTTAGAATTTATCAAAACCTATATATATAAAAAAACAGATCTTAATCACGGGAATAAGTTTGACTGTGTTCTGAACGCAGGCAAATTCATAGGTGAACAATTATGAAGCAATCACACACAACCAGGTCCTAGGTGTTTGTATTTGTACATGCATCAAGTTTTTACACACTCCAATCTGGAGTCTGGACCTATTCAAAGTGCGGGAAGGGGGGAGACCAAACATAAAGAGAAAGACACCACGAAGCAAGTCTACATAGATTCTAGACAAACAGTATAGATAAAGTGACATGCTCTATCCACATCAGAATTGCTCTAAGCTCACTATACAATCCTTGTTACATAGAAGCACAGTAAACCTAGAAAATGTTTTTGTGCAGACTTACAATGGTTTCATAGAACATCCGAGCGCACAACTTCCTGCTTCTTCCTTTGAGGATATCATTCAAAGTAAGATCCTCTAAAACTTCACTACTTCTTCTTTCCAGGATCTTTGCCACAGCACTGAAATCAGAAGCGCATTAGTCTCAGATTGTTGAACATCAACAGAATATAAAGGTATTACAGAAATCAAACCGTCACCTTGTTCTAATAGACATGGGGTCAATGTCACCTGGCCTTTGAGAATCTGATAGAAAACACCACCGTCCACAGTAACAGTTCAACCCATCAATATCACTGACAAAACTGGAATTTCAACCATCTAGAAACTGTGTACGACAAATAGTGAGGCTGCTTACCAGGAGGGCTGTTGTTATCTTGTTCCAGAAAAGAGAGCTCCTACAGCCAAACATAGCAGACATTTCAGCAAAATAGCTGACATTGGCGCCTCACCTCTCAATCGTTCATTAATAAAAAGAAATGACACTTTTATACTCTATCACAAGGCAACTTTACGTACACCTTTCCCTTGCTTTATATTTTATTAGTACTTATGTAACGTTAGAGGACTTACATCTAAATCGGCAGAATTCCTCAACTCAGGAATGTCTGATAAAACAGTATTTAGATCCTCAAATGGTTCGGAGACACCTGTGTTTGGTGTTTCCAGGTACATGCCTCGATCTGATTCAGAATCAATTGTCCTTTCAAACCGAGGCTCTGAAATTGAATCAGGCATTCTAGTGGATGAGGACGTTTGTGCATTTCTAGTGGAGTCTTGGGGTGTAGATGGTGGAGGAGAGTACATAGTTTCCGACCTAAAATACTGCATGGGATCAGGATCTGGAGATCGGAGTCTCTCAGGTTCCTCAAGAACGTTAGTAACTGGTTCAGGATTTTCTGTAGCTCTTGGCTCAAGCTGAGCGCTCTCAGGCAAACGTAGTTGAGGTCTTGCAGATATCGAATCCTCCGTTGAAAGATTTAGGAGATCAGATGACATTCCTACACCAAGAAAGACTCGCTTATCATGTTATGATCTAGCAGATCATCAATTTCACACACCAAGTACTACAAGGCACTCACCAGATATCAATGGCTCTACAAAGATGCTTGTTTTTTTGTTCCTGTTTATGAACCTATGCATGTCTAAAGAAGATGAAGGAAGCTTACTCCTCTTCTCCACCAAACCAGACGGGTCACTGAGTGCAGTTTTTAGAAACCTGAAATATGATCAGATTCCAAAATCATAACAAGAACAAATAACAAGAGATAGCTTCATAAAAAGGTCATCACACTCGCTATTCAATACCAGTGTGTCATCCAAAATCATATCAGAAAACGAGTGACAAGAAATAGCTTAAAATGCAAGTTGTCATACTTGTTACTCAACACCAGTGTCTCGTCAAAACATTGCCTCTTTCTTCTACGCCTTTGTTGAGGATTGCCAGGTGGTGGAGCTTGAGGATTCTCAGGTGGTGTAGTTTGAGGATTCTCAGGTGGTGGAGTTGAGCGAAGTATTAAGTCTGGTGAGTGTGCATGTGCATCCCTTTCTGAAATATCAAACAACATGACGGCATGCTCGGTAAAGAGTAGTATAATACAAGCTTATTATAATCATTTCAGCAAGAGCAAGGTTCTAACCCAAAGAATCAGAAGTAAAAGCAGCTGCATCAGCTGGAGGAGTTGAAGATCTGGAACGTTGTGGTGATTGTGGCAGCAGTACCACAGGAGTTAAAATGTGTTCAAGTGGAGGTGTACCAATGTCCTTCGCTTGCGTGTCCATTTCAGGGGGTGAGTTTGACTTCTGCGGAATGAAGTCGCTATCCATCCTCGGAAATAGATTGACATCCTGAGGGTTATCTCGCAGAATAGGATCATCAATAGCTGGAATATCAGGGAGCGAGCTTCCTTCACCAAACCTCTCATCTCTTCCTTCACTTCGTTGGCTAGGGCTAAGATTCTTATTACCAAGGCTGACAGGTGTTGAAACTTCAGTAGGACGGCTGCAAGAATGAAACAAGTGAATAAGGTATGTTCCTAAATGAAAAATTCAAAATGATATCAGAGAGGATCCTACTCTATCTGCATTGGGTCAGATGCTTCTGAACGTGATAGCTCGGGTGTGATATCCTACAAGAACAAGTGAAGCTCTCATAAGACGGTCTTGGTCATCAGTGAACAAAGACTACAGAACAGGCGGCAATGACCAACTCCAGGAAAAGACTTACATCACTGAAGGTAATCCTGACATAAAGGTCAGCTTGACCAGAATGCTTATCTGTAAAATATGGACGGACACCTGCAGTAAGTGATATGGAAACAGAATAACAGGGGGGAAACCGGGACAAGAAAAAATGTAGCTGAATTGAACATGAAATATAAGCAGCTCAGCTGACCTTTAAGTGTGATTTCCTCTTGGCTTCTGAGGTGGTTGTCCTGGGATCTGTTGATTCAAGCTCAGTTGATTAACTAGATGATCACCTTATTTAAAAAAAGAAAAAGCACACACGCAGAGAGTCTAATTCAGAGCTTACTCATTGTCAAGGGACAGGTCCATATCAATGTCTACTGCATCAAGTTGATAGGTTTCGGGCAAAGTGACAGCATTGAATTGTGCATGGGTGGCATTTTCTGGGAGATTGACATCGACAGGGCGAAAGGCATTCCTCAAACTGACCCAAAGGACATTGCAGTCATGGTGCAAGTAGTCGACTTGCTTTGAGTAAATGCGAACGACCCCCAGCAGAAGATGTCCTGACATCCTCAGTGCAATAGGAACTTCCGGGCAAATAATTCGCTCTAAAATTGCACATACACAAATCAAACCACCACCACAAGGTTAGAATTACCAACAAAAAAAAGAAAGATGAAGTCTTTTCTACATGCTGATCAATTATTATATGTGGAACCAAGTACTAAGTAGAGAGTATAAACAAACACAAAGATTGAAACTTTTTTTCACAGATTACTCATTCAACAATGACAGAACCTTAGAGAGGGTCCTCAACCTATATATAAGTCATAAGCAACAAGCTAAAACAAGGAAGGATACACAATGGAAAGGTAAAACGTACTCGGGATATACATACATTATATTATATGAATCAAAGGGAAACCCGAGTAAGATGACAACATGTAGTAGTATGTCAAATGATGCTCAGCGTTCATACAAAGATCATATTTTTTGGGTGGACAAAAAACAATTTGTAGTAATCAAAGTCACTGATTCACAGAAAATTAAGTGGGCAGATATTTGAGTAAATCAACAATGAAAACGCAAACACACATAAGAATAAATCAAAAGAAATTCAATTCACAGTTATGCAAACGAAATATGAAAATTTAGTTAATGCACAAAAAAATTGAATGGGAATCCAATTATTGCTAAAAATTAGAATTAATTGGCTAAAAATGAAAGATGGGAACTTGAAGCCAATTCGAAAAGGGGTGTGGTGTTAAATCCTTCCCTTGTTAGAAGAATGAGTAGATGAAGAGACAGATAGATAAGAATGGAGTGTGCAAGTGCAAGTATTGCATAACTAATAATAATAATAATTGAGAAAAAGAAAAAGAGAGATATATGTATGTATACATACCGACGGTGGAGGGGATGTGGGTGGAAGCATAGTGAGACTTCTTGAGTTTGTGTTGGAGATGAGCGGCACACCAAACCGTACCCAATGGCCCTTTCCTGGCCAAGAACGTCTGCGAGTAGAACATTCTGGTTATGGAGAGAGAGAGAGAGAGAGAGAGAGGAGGCGAGGCAGCACTTGACTGGATTTTGATTTTGACTACACTACACCACACTACACTAGACTACACTACTATTCAGCAGTAATAGTAATAGTAATAGTAATAGTAATTACTGACCCAGAGAGAGAGTTAGAGTTAGAGTTAGAGAGTAGACTGAGTATTGTAGTTTAATTTAATTTTAGGGTTAGAAGTTAGAGCTTAGAACGAACGAACGAACGAACGAACGTATTTCAATTGCCTTTATTTAATACAGTACTTTTTTGATTTTGATTTTGATTTTGATTTTGATTTGAAGACTCTCTCCTCCCTTCCCGCCATTCCTTTCCCTTTAGCGCCAAACCCCAAACCGAGATAAAGGAAGCAGGCCAGGCCCAAAACGAGAAGGGCAAAAGTCAAAAGGCCAGGCCAGGCCCAAAGGAAGAGTTAGAAACGTAATAATGAAATGAAATGAAATGAAAACCCTAGTGAGTACTACTGTAGTAGGGTTTTTCATTCTCTTCTTCATTCATTCATTCGTTCTTTAGGAGCAGCCAGCAGCAGCCACACCTTCATTTCACAACACTCCCTCACTCTCTCTCTCTCTCATCATCAGAAAACAAAAACAAAAGCAAAGCATCCCAAATGGCCCCAGCCACAGCCAAGGTGAGGAAGCCCCATGTGAGCCGTAACAAAGATCTGGTCAGGGGCATCGGAAAGTACACACCCTCCCAGATGTACCACAAGAAGGGTATCTGGGCCATCAAGGCCAAGAACGGCGGCGTCTTCCCCAAGCACGAAAAGAAGCCCGCCGAGGCCAAGTCAGCCGAAAAGCCAGCCAAGTTCTACCCGGCTGACGATGTCAAGAAGCCGCTCATCAACAAGCGCAAGCCGAAGCCCACAAAGCTCAGGTATTGTATTGTATTCGTGGGTGTCTTTTCTTTTTCGATCTGTTGTATATTTGATAAGATAATAATAAAATGAATGGGAATGATTTCATTTCATGCAGATCAAGCATCACCCCAGGGAGCGTTCTGATTCTGTTGGCTGGAAGGTTCAAGGGAAAGAGAGTCGTCTTCTTGAAGCAACTCTCCTCTGGCTTGCTTCTCGTCACTGGTATGCTGCTATCTTCTCTCTCCCTCCTTTCATCTCGTCTTTATTTATTTTGTCTGTTCGCTGTCTCCTAGGTTTTAGAGGTCTGGTTTTATTTTCCTATGAAATTTATTTGCAACTTTATTTTGTTTCAAAATGTTTTTTTTATTATTATTAGAAAGCAGCTAGCTTTATTATTCATCTTGTCAATTTCTGATTCTGCTATGTTCCAAGAATAGTAGGAGGCCTTTTGTGGAATTTTATTTTGGCTGTCGGTTTTGGAGCTTCTGTTGGTTATTTGGTTCAAATTGACAAAACGTAGCTTGGTTGTTTGTGCATTGCCAATAATTTCATCAATAACCAAGGTTGCATTGGGTTATTTTTACAATTTGTGATTGTAATTTTTGTTCTGGAGAAAGGATCCTCAATGCCGGCGGAAGTGAAAAATGAGAATGAATGCAGATCAGCAGATGGTATTCTCTCATCTTTCTCTGTCAGCAGGTAATTTGATGACTGGTGGGGTGTGGTGAATGGGACTCCCTCACAATTTGTTGGTGTGTGACTGGAAATCTACCTTCTAGATTGAGAGCATAAGATTCCATTAGGGTTAACTAATAACTATACCAGGGTAATACTGCGATTTTTGAATGGGATGGGCAGCAGGGCAGGCTATATAGGTTGTGTTGTGGCCAAAACATATCACAGCTGGTGCATCACTGGCTCTCCTGCCTCACTTGTGACCTTATTGTCCTGTCCTGGCATATTTTGTTGCATGTTACTGTAGTAGAAATATATTAGTTTTATTGCCTTGAGTTTGCATCCTTTTCTTGAGTATTGTCTGTATTTCGTCGCTGTATTTTTTCAGAAATCGATAACTTGCAGCAGTGGTGTTGTATTTCACTCACTTTGTTCTTTTGCTTTTGTCCTCGCAATGTTGTTAGTCAGCTTGCACCAACAATCTGAAAGTTCATTAACTGCTTTAAACTCTACTACATCACTTTTTTACCTATGGCGTTTGTTTACCTTCCTGTGCTTATGTGAAGCTAGTGGTCATTTTTTGTGAAGCTGTGAGTAGTTATGAGCCATCATTGACCGCCACTCTCTTTTCTTCTCATATACTTTTAAGTTATTTTATCTTGTGTCCTTTGTTTGAGCTATGTTTGATTGGCTATGATGATCTTCTCCGGGATGAGATTACCCCGCCCTTTCAGTCTTTACACTTCACTTTCTGTTTTTCTGATAGATCTTCTATTGCACAGGTCCCTTCAAGGTGAACGGTGTCCCCCTAAGGCGTGTCAACCAAGCTTACGTCGTGGGTACTTCTACCAAGGTTGACATTTCAGGTGTCAATGTTGATAAGTTCGATGACAAGTACTTTGGCAAGAAGGCCGAGAAGAAGAAGACCAAGGGAGAGGGCGAGTTCTTTGAGTCTGACAAGGAGGTTAGTTTGTGTTTGATCACTTGTTCTTCCCTCTTTGAAGTAGCTTGTTTTCTGCTCAATGTTGTGAAGTGGTTCTTTGACCTTGTCATTGTTGAATCTTTGACTAATACACCCTCTTCTTCTACAATGCAGGAGGTCAATGTTCTCCCACAGGAGAAGAAGGATGACCAAAAGGCTGTTGATGGTGCTTTGATCAAAGCCATTGAGGCAGTTCCAGACTTGAGATCTTACTTGGCTGCAAGGTTTTCACTGAGGGCAGGCATGAAGCCTCACGAATTGCTCTTTTAAGCTCTGATTAAGTTTTGTGGTTTGGAGGCCTTCCTTAGTTTTATCTATTTAGTTTCACTTTTTTGAACGCTGTCAAGTTGTAGTCTTTGTACTAGTTCTCGTTTGGCAAGAATCCCATATACTGCTAAATATTCAAGAGCAATGGATTTTGTGAGAGATTGTTCTGTCACTCCCGTACGTTTTTGTGTCTTGAGTTTCGTTGTCTATTGATTATGATGATGATATTGCTGACTGATAGTTGTTTAGGTAAACTGGTGGTTTTTTTTAGTCTTTGTTTTCTTCTTCAAAGGTCTGCTTCTGTTTTGAGCTGTATGCGCATCGGAAGAGGACTCAGACTACGCTCAATCTTGCAGTTTTCCTACGTTATGGGTAGTTATGGACTTATGGGGGGCACTGACATGGTTTTTTGATGTAGAAATCTTAGGCCTGTTTGAAGAAAACCAACTTTTACCAGTTTTCGCTTCAGTTAAGTAGTTGATCGTGTCGTAGCCTTGATATATCTTGAATCACAAGCACAGCAGTGGATCTTTGATATTAATTCATTCTCGTTCTATGTATGCCCAATAGACATTTTGAACAGGGGTGTGGGTGTGGGCGTTCATGGTTCTGTTACTAATATGTTGTATTCTATTGTTCTACAACTTCTACTTATAACGAGAGTAATTATATGCACGTCGCGTGTTTTGGTACTAGCGTGTTACAGTAGCTATTTGCCTAGAGATTAATTCACATTTTTTCTTAATCAGATTTTAAGAAAGACTGCAAAGATTATAGTCCTCCCTCCCTCCACTAATAGAGTAATACTGTAGTAGTCATGTACTATAACGAAAGCGAATTAGCAACAGCCAGCCAGCCAGCAAACAGGCGACACAACATAAACCAGTAAACCACCACCCAAGTGAGGAGTACAGTATTTAATTGAGAAATCGGATCGGATGAATTAGAAAGACCAAAGAAGTATGAATGTATCAATGTTATGTGAGAGGTAAATTTATTAGAGTCGACTAGTCGAGTCGAGACAAATACAAACCTCCAATACATTCCATTTAGCCCATTGTATTCTCTCTCTCTCTCTCTCAAGTCTCATCACATTTATTTACGTTTAATTTACGTCAGCTGCTGGAAATCCCATGTTTAATTTCTTTTGGGGTGGGGTGGTGGTAATTATTAGTATTAATTAAATTAAATTAATTAATTAATAAAACCAAAGCAAGAACTAGCTAGGAACGAACGTGCCCTCTAGTCATTCTCCTCTCCTCCATTTTATTAGAGTAAGTGTATATTTTTATTTTATTTTATTTTATCAGAGCCCCTTTTCCTTTTCGTTTCGTTTCGTTTCGTTTCCTTTCCTTTCCTTTTCCTTTTCCTTTTCCTTTTCTTTCCTTTTGGAAATCATTCAAATCCTCCCCTCCCCTCCCCTCCCCTCCCTGAGTCCCTGGCAGGTTATCCAATTAATTATCTCCCCTTCTTGTTTTTGGGTCTCTTCTTAATTTTAATTTAATTAATTAGAGAAGCAGGGGGTGAGGTGAATTGGGGGTGGGGGTGCAGCAGCAAGCAAGCAAGCAAGGAAGGAAGGAAGTCTTCTCTTCTGATAGACGTTACTGTTTAGGAATATAATATACGCTTCATTCAACTCAACTCTACTCTTTCCCATCTGCTGTTGCTGTTGCTGATACTGTTGCTGTTTGGGTGAGCAACATTCCTTCATTCTCATTCTTTCTTTTCATTGGGTTTGTTCTTCAATTAAACAAACGATCCTCATCAATTTATTTATCATTCTAATTGCTAATTGCTAATTGCTAATTGCTAATTGCTAATTGCTAATTGGGATTTGTCTTTTCATATGCCTGTTTTTTGCTGCTTGATGCTATGCTATGCTTGAAATTAATTATTTTGCTTCTTTTTCTATTTATTTTTATGAACCCATTTTGGATTTTGTTTCTTTGTTTCTGCAGTTTTCTGTTTCCATTCTACCTATGCTTCTTCTTCTTTTTTTGTGAAAGATTTGGGCTTTATTCTTGATTTGCCATGACTTCTTTTTTAAGTCTATCTCCCGCAACCACTATATCAATGTTGATCTTGAAAGCTGAAACTTTAACTTGAAGGGAAGATATATAGATAGATGTATTTTTAGTGTGGACACCCTACCCATTTTTGGATAACACTTGTGAGTTGGATTTACTTGATTGATTGATGCCCTTCTCTCTGTCATCACACTCATTGCTAGTTCTCTCTTGTCTTGTCGTCAGGGCTTTGATTCTCTGGGGCTGATTGCGACTCCGTTGCAAGCATATACCTCCACTCAGAAACCTTAAGAGAATCGTTAATCTAAGCCTGAAGGAGGGAAAGTAGGAGACTGTTTCTACCCAAAGTGAATATCTTTCTTGTGACACTGATAAGCACTTTGTATCCACATCTCTAATCGTCTAGTTTCTTCTCTTCAGTGCATTATTCTTTCAGCCTAGGGGCTCGTTTTTCTGCTGGTTGGACCATGATACTTTGAATTTAATTTAAGAGGACTTGTCCAAGCATGAAGTCAATATTCAAGCAAGTCCTCCTTCTAGGTTTGGTATTGGTATCCCTTAGTAGTAGTACTAGTTATGTAAAGGCAGAGTATGGAAATATTGGCCCTCAGAGAGTAAGGGTTGCACCTCGCAAGGATTTTAGGAATGATGTTACGGAAGGAACTGGTGCTAAAGATGTGTTCAGCTCTGAGAGTGCTTCTAAACCTCTTGATGAAGAGAAAGGTGGTGGAAGCAGAGTTTCAGTTACTGCAGTTGCCCTGTTCACACTTGCAATGGCTGCTGCGAGCGGTTTTGGAGCGATTCCGTTCTTCTTTGTGGAGCTTGATCCCCAGTGGGCCGGATTATGCAACGGTATGGCGGCTGGGGTGATGTTGGCTGCTAGCTTTGATCTTATACAGGAAGGGCAGGATTCTGGCCATGGAAATTGGGTTGTATTCGGAATACTATCTGGTGGCATATTCATTTCGCTTTGTAAGAAGGTAAGATGTTATCTTCTTCTCTTGCCACATGTGGGGAACAGTGTCCTCTTTTCCATCTGACTCTGATATTGCTGCTCAGTCTTCTCTTTTGCTGTATGTCAGTATTGCAAAATGCTATTACATGTTGGTTGACTGGAAAAATGAGGATTATCTAATATGTGAACAGAAAGATACAATCTTTACCTATAAGTTTTCATGGTAGAATTTATTATGACGGTTTTTTTTTTTATAGATAAGTTTATTATGACTGTTTTGAAATCTGTTATAATCCTATAGACCATTTTGAAAAAATTGAATTATCATGATGGGCACTACGCGCTAGAATTTGATTTCCACATGTTGAATAGATTGTTTAGTTGCATAGGTGGCATGAGTCGATAGCTACCATGTCTTTCTATTTGTATTCTGACAATATTAACTTCGATCGCCCAGTTGCTTGATCAATATGGAGAAGTAAGCATGTTAGACATAAAAGGTGCTGATGCAGCAAGAGTTGTTCTAGTAGTTGGCATTATGACCCTGCATGCGTTTGGTGAGGGCGCCGGTGTTGGCGTCTCGTTTGCTGGCTCAAAGGGATTAACTCACGGTCTCTTGGTGACTCTGGCTATAGCTGTTCATAACATACCGGAGGGATTGGCTGTAAGTATGGTGCTCTCTTCGCGTGGCGTGTCTCCGCAAAATGCAATGATGTGGAGCATAATCACCTCGTTACCTCAGGTACATTACTCATCGACCTCTCATCAGTTGCTTTAGCAGCTTTCTCTTTCTCAATCTTGTGTTACCTACAGTTACTCTTCTTGCATGTTGTACCTATGTGTCATTTTCTTTGTTCTGGTTTTGGGGAGGGGCATTAGGTGTGACTTAGGTCTACTATAATTAATAGTTGAATCTATCAACTTTTGATGCTATTTTTGATGAATAATGGTAGGAACCTTTTTTGCTTCTCTTTCTACATCTAGGAGACTGTACTAAGGCTTCATTTCTTTCCCTTGAATTTTGGCCAAAATCCTGGCCATCGGAGTAATTTCACTGGAACTTGGAAATGCCTTTTGAACTTGTGCTATATTCCTTGGTTGTTTTGTTGTTGGCTGTGTGGACTCTGACTTCTCTTAGCAAACCTCAGTTGACGGCCTTGTGACCTCAGTTTCGAAAGCACTTTGAAAGCACTTCCACCCCAACCTCAAACGCACCCGATCTCTCTCTCCCCCCACCCATACAAATAGAAAAGATAGACCAAACATTGGGATATAGAACTAGGAAAAGTTCTTTCACTTAACTCGTGGACTGTTAGTAAACCAAAGCTCGTATTCTACATTATTAATCTTTTGGCTTCTGCCCATACAGCTTCATGTGAATAGGGAATCAAAATTGTCCTCCATTCTGAATTGGGGTAGGCCTCACATATCAGTTATTATCTTTTATGGATCAAGGTCAGCAAGTGAATTAATAATCCAAGATGATTAATTAACTCTTGATCCATCAGAATTCTAGGTTGGATGGGTTTCTGAAATTAAGATATGCTATCCCAAATGTCCTCAACAGTATCTTTGAAACAAGCTCTGCTCCTCTATTTTGGGCAAGTTTCCACCGTAGCAGCTCTGCAAGTTGATGGATCCTTGTTCAGTCAGATGACTATGCTCTGGGGCTCTTCCTTTCCATCCACCCCTTCTCCTGCTGCCCCAGTTACCGCTCTCTATTGTTGTTTTTGTTTTTTCTTGCATCACCAGCTACATACAAGCTCCTCGCATTTTTCATGTTTAGCATCTTCGATGCTCTCTATAAAAAAAAACTCCTGGTCAATATCCATCAATGAAGTTTCTACTTATCTTAGACCCTCCGGTCTTCTGAAGTAGAGGTAGAGCTCCTTGTATGCTACAAATTACCTCAGCATTAGGGTATTACTTTTAACTTCGTTTTGGAAAAATGGAACTTCATGTTAGTTATTACATAAGTGATGTTTGTTTTACTGCTTATTTAGTTTGGGCTTGGGTTGACATAACCCGACCTTCTTTGGTGGGTTCTGAAAACCCAAATGCTGGATATTCAGTTTGAATTGCGGAGTTTAGTTTATTTTTGAGGAGAGAGATTATTGAACAAAAGGGGGAAGGTTGTTGTGTAATAGACGATCCCCACCATGGCAGTGTGCTTGGGGTGGGGGGTGGGGGGGTGTTGTAAATGAGTGTCATGGCGGGACGGCGCAATGAAGGATGTGCGGTGTGGTGAGTTATGGTTGAAAAGGCAGGTGGTGGCCGGCGGAGATGGGGTGGCGTGGTCATTGGTGCGTGCAAATGTGCAATGGTGGACAAAGGGGCACTCAATGGTGGTTGGCGGAGGCATGATGCTGGCCGGAGGTGTTGTTCTGTGGTTGAGGTGAAGGAAACATGGGGGAAAGAGAGTGAAGGGGGGCTTT